>LPNX010698882.1:264834-342874 GCA_001517045.1 Pseudotsuga menziesii
AGCATCATCATCATTCATCATCCTCATCCTCATCATCATCATCACCATCAACATCACGAACATCATCATCATCATGCTCATCATCATCCTCATCCTCATCATCATCATCACCATCAACATCACGAACATCATCATCATCATGCTCATCATCATCCTCATCCTCATCATCGTCATCACCTTCATCATCATCATCATCCTCACCTTCATTGTCATCATCACCATCAACATCATCAACATCATCCTCATCCTCATCATCATCATCCTCACCTTCATCATCATCATCACCATCAACATCATCAACATCATCCTCATCCTCATCATCATCATCCTCACCTTCATCATCATCATCACCATCAACATCATCAACATCATCCTCATCATCATCATCACCATCAACATGATCACCATCAACGTCATCACCATCAACATCATGGACATGATCATCATCATCCTCACCATCACCATCAACATCATCATCATCATCCTCATCATCAACATCATGAACATCATGAACATCATCATCATCATCCTCCCCATCAACATCATGAACATCATCATCATTCATCATCATCATCCTCATCATCATCATCACCATCAACATCACGAACATCATCATCATCATGCTCATCATCATCCTCATCCTCATCATCGTCATCACCTTCATCATCATCATCATCATCACCTTCATCATCATCATCACCATCAACATCATCAACATCATCATCATCCTCATCATCATCATCCTCACCTTCATCACCATCAACACCATCAACATCATCCTCATCATCATCATCACCATCAACGTCATCACTATCAACATCATGGACATCATCATCATCATCCTCACCATCACCATTCAAGCCTAAAGTGCAACATCGAACCTTCCACTTGGCGTAGCATTAAAACTTGCTAGTTGTGGAGCCCTCTAAACTTATCTTTCAAACTTCCGCATAGTTATAAATCCACATTTAAGTCCATAGTTTATACCAATATAGTATGGATTGATATAAATTTTAAACAAATCTATCATAGAATTAAAACTTTAACAAAGTTAAATCCATATTAGAGCATAACATGGGTTTAAAGTTTAAACAAAGTTCAAAGAGTTAATCATTTTATGCAATTCTTAGCCATAAATAAAACTTTATACCTATAAACATAACTCTAGTACTAAGTTTATTGAAGCAAAACAGGAGCGCGTTTCAGTGAAGCAAAACGGGAGCGTGTTTTAGTGAAGCAAAACACGCGCGCGTTTTAGTGAAGCAAAACGTGCGCGCGTTTTTGTCTACTATCCTAATTGGCACGCATGTTGGCAGCCTTGGAATTAGGCTTGGCAGGGTCGGGATTGCTTGGGATGATTTCTATTTTATGGATCAAGCGTGATTGACTTCATTCTACCATTGTATCTAAAAGGTCCCTCAACTTCTTGCACACACCCATCTGGTAATATCCCTCAGTTGTATCCCTTTAAATGTAGGCAATATAAGTTTGTAACAGATATAATTTTATGGTGTTTGCAACGTTTGAATCTACGACATTCTAGTCGCTTGCGTTTGATGAATTTGTAACAGCCGGGCATGGCATAGTGTCATATATCTAACTTCTCCAGTGATTAATGCTGCTGCTGATGACATTGATGTTGTTCCAGTCGATGGTAGTGCCCCTATCTCTGGTGGTTCTGGCAATAGTGGTTATTACAATGCTGGTTATGTTGTTAACACTAGTGAATGCATACGGTGTTGTCGATGATACTGTTAATGCTCTTCACACTATTGGTATTTATAGCGCTATTCCAGCTGTTGGTGGTAGTGTTGTTTGAGCAGTGTCATTGCAGATGTTAACGCTCTTGTTTGGATAAGACATGGTTCTTAGTTCTTATGATTCTAATTTGTACTTATATACTATATATAGTTTATGTTTTATTATCTCACAAACTATAATGTTAAACTTATATGCAACAAAGAAAACTTTTTGCAAAGGTCTCGAGAAAATATCCTTTCGCATTGACAAACAAGAGGCTCTATTCTATAGAGTACCAAAACATACAATAATAACATTAAATTCAAAGATCATACAACCAAGCACCAAATTTCCACTAAATACATCCATGCATACATAAAATTTAGTAAATATTAACATCCCGAGTTCCCTTCGAGACGTCGACTTAATTCAATTTGAAAATAGTCAATAATATGTTTGAATAAAGTGATATATAAGGTGGAGAGTTGTGCATACAGTCATGCTCACAATAATATATGGCTACGCCTTTGGATTCATAACATATATACAGAGAGAGATATTTTAGGTTTATACTATTTTTTTTATAATATATAATATACGATTTATCTTTTATTATGGTTAAATGTTTAATATAATATAATGTTTAGTTTTATCCTAATTTTTTTAAGACAACCATGCATCATGCATGTACTGTACCAGGTTTATCTCAACAGGTGTTAGTTGCTGAAAACAAACATAAACTAGTGGTTTTTATTTAGATTATGATGCCCGTGGCTTTTAAGCATTGAACATAGCTGGAACATACGTGTGTTTAATAATTCCTCGAAGCAATTTATTTGGTTTTATGTTTAATAGGTTGCTATGATGAATATTGTTGGAGTATGTGACAATGCCAACTGCTGTTATTGATCATTAATTCTGGCTATTAAATGCTACGCTGCAAGATATATCATAAGTGTGTTTAATAATTGCTGGAAACAATTTATTTGGTTTTATGTTTAATAGTTTTCTATGATGAATACTGTTGGAGTATGTGACAGTTCCACAGCATTGCATTACAGAATAACAAGTTATATAGTAATAAATATATATAAATGCTATTGTATTGCATTGCATTGTTGCTATTGATCATTCCAGGTATTAAATGCTACCTTGCAAGATATATAGTAATATATATAGTAATGACCAATTTCAAAGTTCAATAGTGTACTAATCTCTACAATTGTTAAGACAAATGAGAAAACCCAGGTAGTGCTTGTTCACTGCTTGTTTTGTTTGCTCGGTCACATCAGTTTTTAAGCTTATACCTTGTGTCCTCTATTGTATTAGTTTATGAAAGCAACATCATCCAGGAAATTCAAGGAATTTTTTTAAACCCGTTTAACTTTCGAGTGCCAGTTTTTCATGTAATAATGCTAAAGTAAATAATGATAATGTTTAGGTATGGAAAACAATAATTAAATGAAATTCTTTTCAAGTGTTCAAAATTTCTTATATTAAAATGTAATGAGATTTAAATTACAAACTTTGTTCAATATATTTATAAATTCAATAACAAACTTAATTCAATTTATAATGGAAATTCAATTTACAAACTTAACACATTTATAAATTCAATTGCAAGCTTAGTTTAATTTACAATGTTAATCCAATTTACAAACTTAATAGCACGGAATATGTAGCTTTGCTACCCATCCCTCTTGTTATGCGAATAAAGAGTTTATAGCTGACATAAAATACCTTGTTATGTGAATAAAGAGTTTTGGCAGCTGATATATAGAACTTGGTACTTGTAGATTCATCCCAAATGGATGGATTTAAGAAATTATGTGAATAAAGAGATTTGGAAACTAATTGATTTATATAAGGTGATACTTGCATTTAAGTAAAAATAACATTCATAGATTTAAGATGAAAATAAACAAATAGTTTTAACTAAAAAGAAGATTCTCTTATTTATTTGTCAATGCAAGAGTTTGATGGTCAAATGGTATCTATGCTCTCATGGTGGCACATGCTGTCAACAGCCCCAACAAATTAACAAAGCACATACATCCAAACCGGAATGAATAGCTATTCTCTCATGGTGGCACATGTTGTGTGTCAACAACACCAAGAACATAACAGAGCACAGAAATCCAGTAGCACTGCCTCATACAACTCCCTCGCCACTATCCCCGCGATCGTTAGTGACTGCATACACAAAATTCCACCAATACCTTGGCTATGGCTAAATATGAAAACACTTAAAGGCAGAGCGCCACTCCATTCTTTGATTAAAACAATCATGAGCACATGAATATATAGGATTACATTCAATTTAGAAAGTTATAACAAACTACTAGAAAATAGGATCTAAATAAACAGTAGATCAAAACCTATGTATCTAATAAGATCTTCATTATTTCTAAGTCTCCCTGAATGGACCAAGATGTTGTGATCACGGACATGGAATTTGAGCACCCATTGAAAAAATATAAAAATTTCAATTTTCTCATCCGTGGATGGGAGAAAAACGTTAATGAGAAGAGAAGCTCGTTAGGTGTTTTTCTTATCGGAAACTGTGAATGGTCCATGTATTTCATGGAGAGGTGGCGTACGATGGGGCCTCAGAATCCGCAGTATGAATCTTTTGGAAATATTTTATGTGATGAGCTACCTGATAGAGTTGTCATTGAATCAGATGACCAGTCTGCTCTTGTTTATGTTATGATCAAAGAGAAGGAGAAATGGGGAGGTAAGATTTATATAGAGAATGAGTATTCTTTTTAGGGATTTTGGTTGGACTTTGTTGGGATTTTTGAGAATATCAGTAAAAGATACAACGCCATTGAAGCCGAACATACAGAGCTGAGGTGCATATATGCTGAGAAGTGCACTAAAGCGAGAGCGTTATTTGAAGGAGATTAGGATTGGGCTTCTTGAAAGGATACCATTTATTACTCACTTCATTGGTTGTCAACCCTGTAGTGGGAACCATAACCCCAATTACAAGGCTGAAGATTGCTAGAATGGCATGATGAGATCTCTGGATTTTGCAGATGATCAGGTGCTTGATTTATGGATTTCGAAGACATCAGCTTCAGTATTTGATTGTTAGTCCGATTGATTTCGATTCATTTAGATTCATGGATTTTCTATTTATAGAAATCCATGAATTATATATGTTTGTTTATATTTGAGCGACTAATTAGCCTACATAGCTGCATAATTGTAAGAATTATATTATCGCTTTGTAAAAGCAAACTCGTTATTCCATACCATTTCATCTCATCTATTTTCGTTGATCTTTGATATTTATATGGAAATGAGTTTTTCAGAGGAAAAATATACCAGTCTTTGTTATTCAGTTGAATCAAAAGACATCATTTACAATACAATATGATGACTGATAAAACAGATCCGTCTCATGCAAGAGATAATGTCAAGAACTGAGCATCAAAAACAAGAAAAAAAAGTCTGATCTTCGCAGACTTTCCTCATCATCCCTGAATAATCAGGTGAGAAATGTTGATAATAATCTGAAGTGAATTTTAAACATACATTTCAGAGCACAAACAGGCTGGCAGAGTAAACTCTAACAGAAAATCCAGAGATACATCATCAACTGCTAATATCATAAGCTGAATAATAAAGAATCAGCTACCACTAGAATAGATCAAGACAGCCTTGGTTAATAACCAAACCTTCCAAAGTTTCTGAAAAAGAAACAGATCCCATATCCAAATGCAAAGCATTTTTAGAAAGTACATCTGCGAGCGAATTATGCTCACGAAAAGTGTGTTTAAAGATCACCAGAGTGGCCATATGAATCATATATCTAATGTCGGAACATCAATGCATCAGAGATGGAACATCAAGTGCCAAAATCCTGTTAAGCCAAGAAATAATGACCATGGAGTCACCAAAAATCAACTGCAAAGGAATTCCCATCAATAATCCGACTCTAAGAAGAGCCCAAACCGCCAATAATTCCACTCTGGTATTCGTGCTACTTCCACATCCCATAGAAAAACTGAAGAAGTGGGAGTCATTAATAAAAATCACAAATCCTGCACCCCCAAGATTTTTGGCAGCAGCTTCGTCGAAGTATCCGCAAGGAAATCTTTTTATTGGAGCAGGACCAGGATTACGGAATTTATGAAGAATATTCGGCACTGGATATGTATTAACCAATCCGTCAATTCTGGAAATCAAAGCCGAGAAAGTTGGTTTCTTATTTTCAAATAGGCAATGATTCCGAAGAAGCCAAGTTTCCGAGATAATGAACAACGAAATGAATCTGAAGGGAGTAGATCACGCTGTAGAGGAAAACCATTGATCCAAAAAGGAGTGAACAGAGATAAAAACTGGGAAAAAGCACTTGAATTTTACCGCAAAATAATTGAAGATACTAGCATAGAATGGACAGCAGAAAAATAAATGATGAATGTATTCCACATTATCCTCACAAAGAACACATCTACTGGGCCCCAAGAATCCTTTTCTTTGCAATTGATCCTAGGTTAAAATCTTTTCCTTAAGAATCAACCAAATAAAGCATTTTAATTTCAGAGGAATATTCAAAGTCCAAAGAATTTTCAGAACTGAATCATTAGTCAAAGAGAATGCTTTTATTTCCTTCAGCAGCGATAAGAGGACCTGTATAATTGATATGAGACCAAGAAATAGTATCAATTTGATTATTGAGACGAATGCGGCCATATTCCAATCCTCTAATAAATTTGTCCCAAGATTTTTTCCATTCACCTGTGAGATCCAGCTCTTCAGATGAGAACCAATAACCAGAAGCAAAAGTAGTCTGATTACCAGCTTGGGCAAGGGAGCTAATACCAAAGTCTTCTAAGTAATCCCTTAAATCTCTTGGCAGAACATAGGAAGATCCCATAGGAAGATCCCATACCTATGAAAGGATTTGCACCCAAACTGATGGACTCTCCATTCCCTACTTTCCTGGGCTCAAAAAGGATCTCCACACAATCTGGGCACAATATGGAAAGGAGTTTGTAATTATATGTGGTGTTTAATGTATTGGTGTAGGGTTCAATAGTTTTCTTATGTCATGTGAATCTTAAGTTTAGGTCTTTTTTAATTTTCCTAAGATTGTTTTTATGATATATTCTTTACTTTTTAAATTTGCATAATATTGCTTTATGATATATTATTCACTTAATTTCCATACTCATGTTGTATAGTGTGTTATTAACATTTTATATTTTTTTAATATGTGTAATATATTATATATATTAAGGATTAATAATTTATATCTGTAAATATTTATTGATGGGTAATTTTGTGATTGAGATATATAATTTTAATGAGGGTTGCTCTGTAATTTTGTGATTGAAATATGTTATTTTAGTGAGAGTAAATGTATTTTACATTTCATTTTAAAATTATAAATTTATGATTCTACACTTCAAATTCACTTTCTTGTTGTATATGTCCACATCTCTTTGCTTAGCTTGCAACAGGGCGTTCTTTTATTGCACCCCTAGGTACAATTGCTAGTTATAAAAGAATTGATTAACTTCCCATATGATCACGATTTACGATAGTTTCGTCCATCATACCATAGTTGATTTTCGAGGCATCTATTCACTTTATAATACTCATTATAAGTAAATAATGTTACTTTTAAAATAAATTTATTAGTTAATACATGGAAGAAGACTCTACAACAACTAAGAAGACTCTGCAACAACTAAAACGCCTATGCTTCGCTAGAATTTAGTGATTGGTATCTTGGTGAGTTGAAAACATTCTGAAATCCTGAGATACAATTCAACGTTGCAAATATTGTAAATTTCAAAATAGTCACCTTCTTCAACTTAATTTATAAAAAGGGGTTCTTAAACCTTTCAAGCTCTCCTCATTCACCTTTCATCCTACGTATCAGCTAGGTCATACAACTCATTTATGCTTTATCTTGTGAGCCTACACTCAGCTCTTCTTCCTTTACTTTTATTTCTTTCGTTGGATACCATTCTTATATTTTTTTTGGTGCATCCATCCCACTATGGAATCGGTTACTAAGACATAAAGAATCAATTGATGATTATTGATGGGGGAGATGAGGTAGGAGGGGAGACTGACATTTATTTGAAGTCTTTAAAGCAATATGTTGGCTGACATTTATTTGAAGTCTTTAAAGCAATATGTTGGCTTTCTTTGGTCCATGAAATATAGACATCATTCATTAGAAGGGAGTTCAAAGATGAGAAAAATTCATTAGCAAGTATTGGATTACTCTTTCCTGGGAAAGAACAAATTTCGTTAATTGTTCAAGAGGTAGGAATATTGTGGATGGCGTGGATTTTTTCAGGATTGATCTCAATGCCTTGATGGGAAACAATGAACCCTTAAATCATACTGACCTCAGCATTGAAAACATTTTAGGATTGAGCTTGATATCATACCTACGAAGACAATTCAAGATTGTGTGGAGATCCTTGGAGTAGTCCTGGCGAACTTGGGAGTTTGGAAATCATGTACATATAAGAGTCACAGATCTTAATTTCATTTCAAATAAAATAAAAAAATAATATATGTGCACACTATAATATTTAAAAAATTGATTCAGTTTTTGTAGTTAAATATAATCTTTAATTTTTTTAGTTTTCATCATGTAAAGTTGTTGTAAAAATAGTCACCCATAGAAGTGAGAACTTAAAAACAATGAGAGACTACAGAAAATTATCGATCATAACATTCTCGTGATAATTTTCGTGAGCTTGTTGTTGCCCAATCCTCATGTTTTTGAGAAAATCCACGATGATAATTATGATAACTAAACTCATTATGCTCGCTTTCCTATTAAGAAATTTGAATTTGAGCAACTTCCGAACGCAAATGACCATGCCATTCTTGATAGTGAAGTCTTGCCTCAAGTTAGCTTGTAGCATGTTTATGAAAATCGCGTGATGTTGTCATTGAAGAAGTTGATTATGAAGAAATCAATGTGTCTTTTATTATTGATAATCCTCAAGAGGAAACTAAATACATTTTTCCCTGAATCGATCAATGATGAGCAATTTGTCATCAAAGGAAGTAAAAATGATAAACTGATCAATGAGGATTTAATCAATTCAAATAATGTCAATGAGCCTAAATTCCTTGTTCCAAATCGATCTCACATGGTCAATGAGGTGAATAGGATTTCTTCGATTGGTGTTTAGAGGTTACATTTGGGATTCATGCGTTGATCAATCTTCCAATCGTGCTAGTGCTAACTCCCTTTACTTGCATTTCTTTTTATTTAATTCAAGTAGGACTAATTTTTCTTTTTTGAGTTTCAGGATCAAACATGTATTTGCTTTGGATGCTTATGATAATTGTTTTCATAATAATCATGCAAGTAATAATGTTGGTACCATTTTAGATATATTCTTATATAATAAATGACATCTTTTCTTCTTTTGCAGAAGTAGGAGTAGGATTGCATGTTAGTGGTAGGTCATGCATCTAGCTTTTATTTCATCGCATCACCAAGTCATCTTTTTTTTCCTAGTTTAGTTGTTTCATTTACTGAACTACTGTCTTTCTTGTTATTTACGAAATTCGTAGTATGCCCAAATGAGTTGTCATGGAAATTTATAGCCTTTAAGTATAGTGCGTCACTATGCTCTTTCATTGGATTGTTTTGATGATAAATTCTAACATGTTAATCTTGTTATACATGAAAGAATGTGACATGGATAGAGTATAACTATTGAGATGTTCCTAGTGATAGACCTAAGCTTATGTTGAATTGTTATTTGCTTACTATTTTGGTTTCTCAGCACTTCTTTCATCCCTCTACTTCATCCACTATGTAATGCTAGCCTCACTCTTTTCACTCCCTTCTCTTTCTTGGGATGAAAATGAGTGTACATGTACCTCCTTCATGGTGGTCAGTCATTATTGAGTCATTCTTTGTCATTGTCTTTTGTTTTGTTTTTTTCTTCGGATAGATGTTGATGCTCAACATCAACATGATTCTAAAGTGTTGGAACATGACACTAAGATGAACCTAATAAATTTTTTCGCAACATCTTTCAATTTGTATTGTCGCGTCTAGAACAATTTGCTTGCAATATTCGTACCTCATTTCATCAATTTTGCTTTCAGATGACCCTTTTGACAAACTTGGCAAGTTTCATCCCATGCATCGTTATGTCATGGTCAGGTTAAGTTTGTCATGGTCAGGTTAAGTTTGAGAGATTTGTTGTCTTTCTCCATGCATGTCGTCATGTCATGGTTTTTACACCATTGTGTTCATTTCTCATCGATTGCGATCATATCCCATTTTTTGAATTGAGTTTGTTTAATCCTTTCGGCAGGATAATGCATAGGTGGCTTCATGAAGAGAGACAACTTCGTTACAGACACAACAAATCGAGTGGCATATGGTGGCAAGACGTGAACCCTCGCTACAAGAGCTCCATGCGTGAGGAAACTGCCAGAGATTAACCATACACACCAACTTTTACATATTGCAAAATGAAACGAAGGATTCAGACAATGATAACACGTCGGGCCTTGGAAGGAGAGAGATGCATGACCATAAACAAACACCAACGCAACCTTCTCGAAACACCAAAATGCATAGGAAAACAAAACGCGCCAACCCTGAGAAAAGAGAGATAAAGGAAAACGCCCACAGGCACAAACACATGGCCAAATGAAGGAACCGAGCGGTATATTATATACCCCTCCACACGAGAGGTGAATAAACGTTGCGAAAAACCTATGCACAAGAAAATAACAAAGTGGTGGAAATAAACGATTATGAGGAAACGTACTTGGGTTATTGTAATTTGCATATATAACACAGAACATAGACGATGTCCCGAAATGCTTGCAACCATAGAGCTTGTAGTCTCTATTTCAGCGCCCGTTGGCTGTAACATGGAGTCTTGCGAAATTGTGGTAAACATTTCTTGGCACCTGGACTAAAAGTGACTAAAACTCGAATACAAAACATAACATGAAAATATTTCATAGTGAGTTTACAAACTCAAATAAAAAACATAGCATAAAAAAATATAGAGCATAAACTCTATTTTTTTTATAAAACTTAAAATCTTTGATACCATTGATTATCTTAAAAACAAGATTATATTTATTTATTTGTTTGTTTGTCTGTTTGTGAGTTAGTTCATTAATTGAATTTGAGTCTTAGTTGCATCAAAAAATAACTATGATAATAATAATACTTCGTCCCTTGGAATTTTGACATGATCAACATTTAGACGGTGATGATCCTTAAGACATCTAGTCGATGAATGCATGGTTCTTCAAAAAAATTACGAAGAGAAATATTTGATGAAAATGTCGCTTTAGCATTTGATAAGTTGGAACAGAACGGTGGCTACCTCTTCAAAATTTGGTTCTTCGTAATGTTTATGAATGCTCTGTCTTATTGAAATTTGATAGGCCGACAACTTTAGTGAATACCCTTTCAAAAATTGACATGACAGAACAAGGTGGTGGATGCCACTTCAAGATTTGATGATGGTTCAGTCAGTTGGGTGGTGTTGACACTTGAGAATCTTGGAGGCCACAACTAAGGAGGTGGAATAATTACTAACTTCTAATATTTTATCCCTTAATTATTACAACCAAAAACTTGTTTTTCTAATCGAAATTTCAAAACTATTGTTATTGTTGTAACAAGTAACAATGTTTAAAATAATGTTGTTACATAATACAAATTCTTATGTTTTTATCTTCAGCTCTTGCATGAGCATTTATTTTTCTTTTTACTCCTTAAAAATGGTAAACTTTGCTTTCTGCTTTGTCTTCATCTTTACCGTGATCTTCTTCAACTCTTGTTTCACTTGTGGTTTCGGCCATCTCTTCATCTTAACTTTGGATCGTAATAATATAGACTCATTTTTCTCAATAGCTCCATATACATTTTCTCCTCAACTTCAGTTGAATACTCACATTTAACATAACTTACATACTAAAAAACATTCATGATATAATTGCAAATATCGCATACAAGCATCATCATTATTACATAGAACTTCATAATTTTCTTCCTTTGCTTCAACATCAATACCATTCCATTTAACCTTCTTAATATTTGTAATCCAATCATCAATTTCATAGTTTCACTTACATCAATATCAGCCTGAGCATCATCATGCACTTGGTTTAAAACTCTAAGCAACATTTCTCTTCCATTAAGCATTTCCTACTCTAACCGATCTTCATCTAACAATATTTCACCATCATATATTTCTTTGTTTTCAATCGTTTTCTCAGCTTCCACATTAAGGTATTCATCTACAATAACTTCATTTATGTCTTCTGCTGCTGTTGATTTCAAAACATCAACTCCTACTGCTTCAATGTCAATCTCTAAACAGATTAATTGATAATAATGCCTGACGTCTTCAAGACTTCATGAAAGGAAAATATTTTCAATGAACTCTTCAATCAATTCATCTTGAATACATTTTTCTTCATTCAACTCAAACTTATCATTACTATCATCTTCAACCACTTCATCTTTATCTTCAACTAGCTACTTACCTGCACACTTAGAAAAATTGTCAAAATTACGTAAAATATTATAATATGAACCATTTTTATTCTTCACTTTTCTCTCTCTTAGAGTTGTCTCCTTCTCTTCATTCAAAATAAGCAGTCAACATTTTCATCGTATCTTTTATTTTCAAGTCTTTCTTCAAAAAAATTTAACTCATCATTATGAACATGAATTGTTTCTTTAATTGTTGTATCATTAGTAAAACATACAACATCTTGAGTGCTTTCATCATGCAACACTTTTTCTTATCCACGTAATTATCCACATATTGATCTTCATGGATGCATTCTTCTTGTCATTTATATGTTTTAATAGTTGCAGCTTTTCTGCATTCAACAACAATTTTATCAATTTCTTCAACAAAATTAAACTCATCAGTATTTTCAAAAAACTCACAAACCCATGTTTGAGACAAATATCCAAGCACTTTGGCACATTGCTTATCATTTTTCTCAACCTGTGATCTTGGTAGTGTGGTAGTTTCCACACAATAAACATGATCATCACTAATATTTACTGCTTCATGGGCAGTTTCATCAATACTGGATGATTCATTGGAAACTTCTTTATAGTTTTCATCAACAATAGATTTGTTGAGATAACCAAAGAACATACTACTACACTTGCATTCCTTCGTCATCCACATAATGGAATTCACCATTATAATTCTGCATATACTCTATTGTATTAAAAGAGTCTTCAAACACTTTGGTATCTTCATATTTAATTGTTTTATCAAATTCTGTCTCGACATCCTCAAGTTTTGTTGTTGTTGTTGCGATATGTGGTACAACAACCTCATCAAATTCAATTTCAATTTCTTGTTTTTAGGACAAAGCATCAAAAAATTTCATCAAGACAATACTGAATAGTTTCTTATAATGCATATTCATCATAGAATTCACCTGTTACTAAAATATTAGAACCATAACATGTCACTTCATCCTCTTTTGAAAGATATATTTATGAGTTGTTGCTCATCTTCAACTTCAAACATGTTATCATTATTCATCGGTGTATCAACACAGTGACATTCATCAACAATTTGACCATCTTCTGCTACTTTAATAGACTACAACTCAACCATATATTTCCCCCTTACATCAAACACTCTCTTTAAATTTTCCCAGGCTTCTTTAGTCATATTTGCTTAAGCAATTCATAAAAAATATCATCATCGAGGGATTGTTCAATGAAACAAAGAGTTGTTGCATCCTTTATAACATTATAGGGCTCATCATTTCTATTTTCTATCCAATTTTCCAAACCATTATGACGAAGAAACAACTTCATTTAACAAACCATATTTTGCAATATTTACCAAACCAATGAGGTGGAAATTCCAAAACACCAGTACCTAAATCGTTTTTTGATTTCATGATTTATTGACTTTCTAACTTCAGTTGAAATTATACCATAGATTTCAACAAAACACTTTTTCTTTACCTTTCTATTCATTCTTTTAATTTGCTTCAATGTTCTCTAATGACCCATAATTTCTTCTCACAAACGATCACTTCTTAAATTCAGAACTTCTCGTTGTTGATGTAATTGTAACTTCGGAATGTATTCACTTGTATTTCTTATGTATTGTAACCCGATGTTTATTTCGGGATGTATTTTTAATGTACTTGAGTCATGTCATACCCCGAGGTTCCTACCAGGAGTTTCTATAATGTAAACAAGTCATGTCAAGTCAAGGTGGGTAACCCTCTTGTTGTCTAATGGTTAAAGTCCCTGCAGTTTCACGGCACTAGCGTTATTAGACTCACCTAGTGAATTCGGCCCTGGTTGGGTTTAGTCAAGTTGGGAATCAGTATAAATAGAGAGCTGGCCTCTCCATTTATCACAAACTCAGTTGTAGCGCATAGCTGAGGAAGAGAAAGACACTGGTACAAGGAAGAAAGAGGTTACTGCTGTCGGGAGATCATCTTACTGTTTTTGGGTTTCACTTTGGTGCTAATTCTATCTTTGAGGAAGTTGCGGGGTTTTCTCCATTTATGGTTTCCCCGAGGAAAAACACTGTGTTTATTGTCTCTTTTGTTTGATTGCTGTGATTGTTGTTCTCTCAATTAAACATCATAATGTTATGCTAGCTTAATGTTAAAAATCTAACATGGTATCAGAGCTAACCTGAGAAGAAGACAATGTGCAGCTGCGCGAACTAGGGCTTCCTAATTTGTGGATCTCTCTCCACATTTTTTCAGCAAAAGTAGGATGGAATAACTCTCCTCCCTATGGCACATCTTTCTATCGAAGCAGAATCCAATTCTGATGTTTTTCAGTTTTGGACCCGACACTGCTGACAAAAATTAGGGCTTTACACAGAAGTGGAATTTTTTAGTGAACCTAGGCCTCGATTGATCTCCTCCCTAAAATTGAAGTTAAGGATGAAATTCAAAGTATTTGGTTGGACAGAACTGTGGAAAATCAAAACCCTAATCTGCTCCTGAACGAGCACTGCAGGATTTCAGCTCCAAATCTAGATCCGACATCTTGACCTGGTAAGATCTAAATCTTTTGTATTTCCATTTGAGGTTCTCAATTAAGATGTCTCATCATACCAAGCTTGATGAAAAGCTTGAGGGAGATGATAACTTCCAAGCCTGGAAGTATAGGATCTCCTCTCATCCTGGAAAAAAATGAGTTGGACTCCTACATCCATGAGGAGGTTCCATTTCCAAAGGGAGATGAGGCTAAGGCCTTACATAAGAAGAATTTGGTTATGGAAAAGAGGATCCTTGCAGATTCTATCAAGGATCACCTCATTCCATAGGTGTCCTCCCTCAAGACACCTAAAGCCATGTTTTATGCCCTAACCAAATTGTTTGAAGGGAAGAACATCAATCACAATATGACTTTAAGGAACCAGTTGAAGAATGTAAAGATCCAGAATGAGGAGACCATCCATTCATACTTCACAAGGGTCTCATAAATCAAAGAACAGCTGGAAGTAGTAGATGAAGAAGTGGAGAATGCAGAAATTGTGATTACAACTTTAAATGGCCTCCTTAGGTCATGGGATTCTTTCATCCAAGGAATTTGTGCTAGAAAGAAGTTGGTCAAGTTCAGTAAACTATGGGAAGAATGTTCACAAGAATAAGCTCAAATAGCAGCTCGAGAAGAAAATATGGGAAGTGAGGACCAAGCTCTCACAGTACACTCCAGGAAAGGAAGAAGGGAAAAGCATCATCACTAAGGTAAGCATTCTCATTAGAAAGGTTCATCTAAACTCAGATGTTATACATGCGATGAAATATGACACTGTGCTAGAAATTGTCCCATGAATAAGAATGGATCCAAGAAGAAGAAGAACTCCAAAAGAAGACATCATTCCCACACTGCTAAGGATGATGATCCTGCTAGGAAGAGAGTAAAAAGAAAGTGAAGATGAACATGTTCTGATCTCCGCTCTCACAGGAACTATCACTCATGGAAGCAAAGATTGGATTATTGACAGTTCGGCTTCCAAGCACATGATAGGTTTCAAGGAATCCTTTGAGAAACTATCCGAACATAATTCACCCCATAAGGTGAAACTTGGGGATGACTACCAATATCCCATAAAAGGTAGTGGTGAATCCTCCTACAAGCTAGACTGTGGAAAGTCTATGAAAATGAAGGATGTCTTGTTTGTACCAGGACTGAAGAAGAATCTTCTATCCATATGAGCATTGGATGCAAAAGGCATGAGGGTTTCATTTGTAGATGGCCAAGTCTTCATGTGGCCAAGAGGAAAGACTATTGACGATGCAATAGTGATTGGAGAACAAGAAGGAGGTTTATAAAAACTGAAGGGTCATCTAGAACAAGCTATGGTCCATGACACAGTAGAGCCAAATGAACTTTGGCACAGAAGGCTTGCACATGTGCATTACAGAGCACTACCACTTGCAAGGAAATCTATTGAAGGTCTGCCAGAAATTCAAGCAAAACATGAAGGGGTCTACAAAAGATGTGCGAAAGGAAAGAATATAAAGAAGACATTTCCAAGTAGCGAGAGCAAGGCAAAAGGAATCTTGGAAATAATCCACTCCGATGTATGCAGACCAATGTCATCAAGTTCACTAAGAGGGTACGTATACTATGTTTCTTTCATTGATGAATTTTCTAGGAAGACATGGATTTACTTCATGAAGAACAAAGATGAAGTGTTTAGCAAGTTCAAGGAATTCAAAGCCTTGATCGATAACCATACAAAAAAGAATATCAATCTTTTTCAATCAGATAATGGCGAAGAATTCACATCAAATGAATTCAAATACTTATGCAAAGAATCAGGGATTAAGAGGGAGTTGTCCACTCCTTATAAGCCACAATAGAATGAGGTTACAGAAAGGAAGAATAGAACTATCATGGAAGGTGCAAGAGCAATGCTTCATGATCAAGATCTTCCTATGCATCTATGGGCAGAAGCTGCTAGAATAGCGGTGTATGTACAAAATCGTACTCCACACAGAGTAATCGAGAACAAGACTCCTGAAGAAATCTTCTCCAGCAAGAAACCAGAATTAAGCCATCTTAGAATATTCGGCTATCCAGTATACATACACATTCCAAAAGAGAAGAGAACAAAACTAGATCCTTCAGGAAAGAAGGGTATATTTTTGGGATACTCTGAAAGCTCGAAGGCTAACAGAATATACTTCCTAGGATTCAAGAAGATCGATGTCAGCAAGGATGTAACATTTGATGAAGAATCATCTTACAACAAATCCAAAAAGAGACCTGCTGAAGATCTTGAAGAAGCAAAAGCACCCAGAATTCATGATATAACCATGAATAACGAAACTCAAGAAGAAGATTGGGAATTTGAAGAACCACAAAGACCTGTAGATCCACCTCAGGGGAAGAATCCTCACAAGAGGAAACCTGCTTGGGTACAAGAAATTATCCAAGGTGCATAAAGATATGGGGCTCCAGAAAAAAAATCACTGAGAAAGAAAGAGAACCAGATCTTGCTCCGGATATGTAGCCTTACTATGTGACTTTATCAATGAAGAACCTTCTAGTTATGAAGAAGAGGCAGAACAGAAAGAATGGAAGGATTCTATGATCGAAGAGTATCAATTGCTCATGAAGAATGATGTTTGGGATGTTGTCCCAAGACTAGAAGGGAAGTCAGTTGTAACTTCCAAATGGATCTACAAGATCAAGCATGCAGCAGATTGTAGCATAGAGAAATATAAGGCAAGATTCGTGGCTCATGGTTTCTCACAAAAAGAAGGAATATACTATGAAGAAACCTTTGCACCTATAGCCAGATACACTTCCATCAAATCGGTACTTGCTTTGGCTACAGTGATGAAATGGAAGATACACGAAATGGATGTCAAGGCTGCTTTCTTGAATGATGTAGTGGAAGAGGAAGTGTATGTAGAACATCCACTCGATTTTGAGACACATGATAGGAAGTCTCATGTGTGTAGATTGAAGAAAGCCTTGTACGGTTTGAAATAGGCACTGAGGACATGGCACGGATGAATTGATAGCTTTCTATCCATTTTGGTCTTTACCAAGAGTAAAGCAGATTCCAACCTTTACTACAATGTTGAAGATGGCAACCCAGTGATGCTCCTACTGTATGTAGATGATTTGTTTGTAACAGGTATGGATGGGTTGATTGCTGATATGAAGAGAAAGTTTGCTATTGAGTTTGAAATGAAGGACTTGGGTCTAATACATTATTTGCTACGTATGGAGGTGTGGTAGAATGCGGATGGAATCTCCCTTAGACAAGGTAAGTATGCAGTAGAGATCCTGAAGAGGTTTGGGATGATGGACTGCAAGGCCATGACCACACCTATGGCATCAAACCTGAAGCTGTTGAGTGATGCTTCATCAGAAGCGGTTGATGCTACAATGTATCGTCAAATGATTGGGTCCTTAATGTACCTGACCAACACAAGACCAGACATTTGCTTTGATGTGAACACCTTGAGCCAGTTCTTGACAGATCCGAGACATGTTCACTTGATTGCTACAAAGCATATTCTCAGGTACCTGAGGGGTACAATTCATTATGGGCTCAAGTATGAGGCGAATTAGAATATTAACCTGGAGGGTTATGTTGATTCAAATTGGGCAGGCAGTTCCATCGATAGAAAAAGCACTTCAGGTTGTTGCTTTAGTATGGGATCAGGTGTGATCTCTTGGTTTAACAGGAAGCAATCTTCTGTGGCACTGAGTATAGCAAAAGTAGAGTATGTCATAGCTTGTTCAGATAGTTGTGAGGCAGTATGGCTGAGGAAGCTACTATCTAATTTATTTGATCTCCAGATTGATGCTACTTGTGTACATTGTGACAACCAGAGTTGCATGAAGTTGTCAGAGAATCCAGTGTTCCATGACAAGTCAAATCATATTGAGATCAAGTATCACTATATCAGGGATATGGTACAGAGGGGAGTAGTGAAGCTCCAATATGTTGTGATGGAGGAACAAACAGCTGATGTGTTGACAAAGCCATTGACTAAGGTGAAGTTTGAGTACTTCAGGGAGAAGCTTGGTGTTCTCTAGATCGAGGTTTCCTCCAAGGGGAAATGATGAGACCCAGATCCATTCTAACATGGTGAGAGGATTGGTTCCTTCCATGGTTAGATGTAAGGGCTGAGCCATTCTGTCATGGTGAGGATTGGTTCCTTCCATGTCAGATTTGAGTGTTGAGCCATTCTGATGTGACTATAGGAATGGTTCCAACATGATCAGAAGTAAGCGCTGAATTCCATTCTTGGAATGGAGGCACCTAGTTAGTTACCAAGTAGCTCAGTCTGGGACTCAGGGCCATTCTGATATGACTTTAGGATTGGTTCCTACTTGATCAGATGTCATTGCACGCCTTTTCGAACATGCACATTGGATTGGTTCCTCGCATGTGTCAGATGTAAGTGCTAAGCCTTTTCGAACATGCATGTTGGATTGGTTCCTCGCATGTGTTGGATGTAAGTGCAAAGCCTTTTCGAACATGAATGTTGGATTGGTTCCTCCCATGTGTCGAATGTAAGTGCAGATCCTTTTTGCACATGTATGTTGGATTGGTTCCTCGCATGTGTTAAATGTAAGTGTAGAGCCTTTCTGACATGAATGTTGGATTAGTTCCTCTCATGGTCAGATGTGAGTGTTGGGCCTTTCTGACAGGGTTGTGGGATTGGTTCCCACATGGTCAGATGTGAGTGTTGGGCGTTGCCTTTCTGATATGATTATAGGATTGGTTCCTACCTGATCAGATGTAAGTGCTGGGTGGACCATTCTAACTTAGGGTTAGATATAAGCGCTAAAGAAGACCTACATGGAGGCTAGGCCTACAACTACCATGAAAACGGGTTGGCTCTGTAGAACTTCCTATGATGAGAAGAATCATGAGATAGCACCTATGAATATTCAGTGTTGATGATCCAACAGAGATGATCCATATCGAGAGATAATCCATATCGAGAGATGATGCTCCAGAGATGATCCAGATCGAGGGATGATCCAGATCCAGTGATGATGATCCAAATCGAGTGATGATCCAGATAAAGGTAGGGATGACTTGAAGATGAATATGACTTACAGATGAAGGTGACTTGAAGATAGAGATGACTTTAAGTTAAATATGACGAAGACTCGATGATAATCCAGATGATACAGAGAAGAAGACTTGAGCTGATAAATTGTGTCGAGAGAATACCTTCCTAGTTTAGAGGGAGTGTTGATGTAATTGTAACTTCATAATGTATTCACTTGTATTTCTTATGTATTATAACCCGATGTTTATTTTGGGATGTATTTGTAATGTACTTGAGTCATGTCAAGTCAAGGTGGGTAACCATCCTATTGTCTAAGGGTTAAAGTCCCCGCAGTTCCGCGGCACTAGGTTTATTAGACTCACCTAGTGAAGTCAGCCCTGGTTGGGTTTAGTCAAGTCAGGAATTAGCATAAATAGAGAGTTGGACTCTCTATTCATCACACACTCACTCACACTCAGTTGTAGTGCATATCTGAGGAAGAGAAAGACACTGGGGCAAGGAAGAAAGAGGTTACTGCTGTCGGGAGATCATCTTACTATTTTTGGGTTTCACTTTGGTGCTGATTCTATCTGTGAGGAAGTTGCGGGGTTTTCTCCATTTATGGTTTCCCCAAGGAAAAACACTGTGTTCATTGTCTCTTGTGTTTGATTGATGTGCTTGTTGTTCTCTGAGTTAAAGATCCTAATGTTAAGCTAGATTAATGTTAAAAATCTAACACTTGCCAGTATCTTCAAATTAAAAATACATGAAATACAACAAACCTAAGCTCGTATAAACATGGACCTCAACCCTTTACAAATATATCACTTCAAAAAACTAGACTCCATCCTTCTTTTACAATATACATACATAGCAAGTAAACTGCAGCCTTTTTAATTTATTGGAGTTAGCTTTACTTGTAACTAAGAAAGTATTAGCACATAAATGGTTCCATGAGCTATGGCCCTTGAATGCAAATTGCTTCAAAGTGCATACATAGATACTCCTACACACTGCAACAGATAACAAGAATATATCAATTCCCTCAACAAGGCACATGACCATCAACCAATCCTCAGATGGTGTGGAGAAGCATCCAAGTTCTAAGCACACACTCAATCATCTCAGAAACATGCCATCAATCAGTGGTCCATATCTCTGTTTCAATAAAGATGGAAAAATGATATTGCACAAAACCTTGAAATAATTCTCATCGTAATTCTTGTATAAAATACCCATGAGAGTTTCCAAAAATTCAGTCAACACCTCCATGAAAAAAACGCCTTCAGGAATAGCACACAAGTAGCAACCTCAAACAAGTAGCTTCAGCAATACCACAATGTCAAGGCCAAAGGAAAACACCATTCAAGAAAATATATTGCGTTTCACACAAATCTACATCTCGCATCAACACTACCAAACTCTATCTTCAATAAATATTGCATAGACTTTTCAATGGTAGTGGTCTCTTTTTCAAGACACAAAGATCATAGGAATCGAACCCAATCTCTCCCAAAGCTTAGGAGCTCTTAACACTCAGTAAAAATGACTTCACAACAAACCATGAACACATAATACTTCAATTCTCAGAGTTCCTCGTAGCCCTTCTTCACTTTCATAAAAGAATAGCATGAGAGATGTTAATTAACAATAATGGGCTTCACTAGTAATGAGTTCAATAAAAAAATAAATTTCCAGTAATGGCAGCTGATTTCTTCAGCATAACAACAACTTTGCTAATGTATTCTTTTTTCACAACATCGTTGTCCACAAACTTGGCTCAATGTACATCACTCAAAACTCTCCTAAATTACTGCTAAAGATTTTATGTCTAGCCACAACAATGGCTCACAAAATCCATACCATTGTAGGAAGGAAGGGGAGGGTCAATATTAGTGCAAAAAGCACTTACGATTCATTGAAACACCAAATCGATATCTATAGAACTAGAAATAACATACTCTGCATGAGTAACAACAAACAATCACCTACATGCGAGTAAGAACAAATGACTTAATCAACTTTTGATGACCCTTGCATTAATAAACTTATCCAATACTATGTTCCAACACTTAAGCTAATTTTTTCAATCTTACAGTAAAAAAATAAAAATAAAATTTAATATGCTACAACAAAATTTCAATTAAAGATTTCTCAATGAATTTACAAACTCATAAAAACAAAGCATATGAAAATATAGAGCATAAACTTTGTTTTTCTATATAACTCAAAATCTTTGATTTGGTTGGTTATCTTCAAAAACATGATTGCATATATATACAAATTTGTGAGTTCAGCTCATTAATTGAATTTGACTCTTCCATGCATAAAAAATTAACTATAATATAATACTTTGTCCCTCGGAATTTTGAAAAGATGGAAATTTGGATAGTGATGATCCTTCAAACATCCAATGGAAGATTGCATGGTTGTTCAAAATTTATGAAGACAAAATTTTGATGGCTTTTCCCCTTTAGCATTTGATAACATGGAACTAGATGGTGGCTACCTCTTTAAAATTTGGTTCTTCATAACTTTATGAGTGCTCTATCTTATTGAAATTTGACAGGTTGTCAACTCAAGTAGTGAAAACCCTTTCAAAAATCAACATGACATAACAAGGCGGTGGATGCCACTTCAATACTTGATAATGGTTCAGTTGATGTGGCGGTCTCAACTCTTTGAAATATTGGAATCCAAAACTAAGGTGGTGGAATAATTACTGACTTCTAACACATGAGACCAAGAATTGTTATGAATACAATAAACAATCCTCATACCGGACCTAGAGTACCTCATGAGCACATAACTCACTTGTGACTAAATGTGAACCATTACTTTTGCTTTGAAGTTTTAGGCACATGGGAGTTCCAGTTGTACATTTCATCCTATGGAGATGGCCTCCAAGGGGATATGAAATTGTTACCTGCATTGGACCTTGGAGGTAGCTGATGGTAGATGTTATTAAACCTTCTATGTTCTGATGCACAACATTCCATGAAGAGTGATGTGAATATTTAAATAGTGTACGAACATTGTTGTTTGGTTTTTAAATAAAAAAAATACCTTAGAACTATTTATGTTTAAAGGATCATTTTTAAAACATGGAAGATGAATGGGTATGGACTGAAGTTGTTATCTTAACTCAATAAGTTGCCTAGAAGATGAGACATCATACTTGCATAATTTTTTGTCTGAGGGTGAGTGTCGGTTTCTTGTGTCTCACCATCATTCAAGTAAACATGAACAATCAAAACAAAACACTGGATAAGACACAACAACTTATGAGGCAGTCAAAACACTTTACCTACCAAACATGCAGCCTTTAAAAGTATGTCTAATTTTCCTAGACAATCATGTAGCATTCCAGGTAAGTATGTGTTTCAGCTCCATCCAATAGGATGAAGGCAGAGGGTCCTCCATTAGAGGTATGTTATGTTTTCCTACACATATTTCGGTTTTTCCATCATAATTTTGCACCGATGTTTTCATGCACGCATGTTATCATCAAAACAATATGAGCAAATAGTACTCCCACTATCTTGGTTTCAGTCGTTGAGATCTATGTAGGGTTTTGTAAAGCTCCTTTTCTTAGGGGTTAAACTGTTCGTGGCCTATTGTACTAGATTATCAAAATTCTTTTTTTTTATATAAATTTGATTTTGGCATATTTGTGTCTTTCCTCCGGTTTTCATTCGGCCTTTGTTTTTTTTCTTACTTTTTACATTATGCAAAAAATGTATGTCATGTATAAACGAGCTCTAAATAATTTTATTTTTTTACTGACTTGTATATACAACTTCGATTTTTCACCTTGAATCGTAGGCCTTTCTGATGCTTTATTTTATAGGCTAGTGTTGTTGTCATGTGCCTTTTTCATAATCTGTCATGTCATATGATCTCCAAAATTTATTGAGCTTGATTTTACTGAACGACTAATCCGCCAAGTTTTCTGTTGATTAATTAATAGATTGTGATAACCAGTCTGATTTTTCCAACTCCATGTAAAAATATGAATTTAAGTGGAATTGAATATTCATTTTGCACACTCAGGATGTTTTTAAAATCTACATATTCATAAAAGAAAATAAATTTATATCTGCAAATTTTGCATTCGCGACCAAAATGCTAAATTTATGCTTTATTAGACATTTATTACTTCGTATATGAACTTTAACTTTAGCAGGCATTTAAAAAAACACGAATGGAATTGAATTTCATATTTCTTTACATGTATTACATGTAGCTAGCATAATTCACCTATGCATCATATTGGTTTTAATTATTCAGGCATTTTCATACTAACGTCTAATGGTTACGTTTTCCATAATTTAATAGCATATCACATATTCATTTTTCTTGAGAATAATTTGCACTAATTTCTTTACATTAATTAATTAGTTAATTAATTCTCTCTTTTGAGAAATTAATGCGTCCATGGTTACATAGGCTACATATGGTGTAATTAATGGACTAACATTCCTATTTTGAAAGCGTTCTTGTATTTGGTCAAGTTTATTCCACGCCACTTTTATTTCATTAATGTAATTAATGTGATTGATTTTCCTTTTGAATCCTATCTATCTAAGGGCTATAGAGACAACCTGGGATTCCATCCCCTTTTCTTACCCTCGGCCATACCTTCAAGGGTTCTTCCAATGTTGTTTTCCGAATAGTGTCGTTTTAAGAATCAACCCTAATTTAATATATAGAAACAACAACTTGGAGGAAGTAACTTCATACACATATCTTAGAATCGATCTTCATCACATGCTTAATTGGAACTACAACATTGATAAAATGATTAATGGAGGATGGAAAACTTATTATGAACTTGGAAACAATTGTAAAGTAGCAAACCTTTAGCTTTGGTATAAGAAGAAAATCCTCTTGAAGATTCTCATCACTCTTGTTATCTTATATGGATGTGAAGTTTGGGGTTTACGCATATCTAGAGAATCGTGAAGAAGGATAGAGAAAATCCAAAAGAACTTTATAACATACAATCTCAAATTAAAGGCATTAAACGATATCATATCCTCCCCATATAAGTGAGTCTCTCCCCCATTAATAGCATGGCTATAACTAGGTACCTAATGTACAATAACAAGATAAAGAAGATGTGAGATTAAAGTCTTTCTAATATTTCTTCACGTTCTTGTATAAACCATGGTTGAAACGACATTGGAATAAAGACATCATTTCTTGGCTGAATTCTTAGGGAGTCGTGGAAAATTTCACTCTAAAGAATAGTGATATTATTAAAAGTATTGTTGGGTGTTATAATGACTTAAATAATCCACCTAATATTTAATTATCAACGGAGGTTGGTAAGCTTCGAGTTGACACAAAGTATATGCAAAGGTAGAGGGGTTCCTAGGGTGCCGTAGAAATATTTTAACAAAGAAAAGATCAAAAGATCTTTCAAAATGAAAAACCAAGTCAAACTGCTATAAATTCAACTAAAAGGAAATTAGACTAGGACATAGTACTAGACCAGGGCAGTATCAAGCAATACTAATGTAATCTATAAACAAATACTGGAAATTAAGGATATGAACAATACTAAAGAAAGTAAACTCCCTGGTAATCAACTATTCAGCTTCTTAATCTAAGAATTAGAAAGCTTCTATAAACAACTTCAAAAACTAACTATAAAAGAAAACAGAATTACAACACTAGATATATTTCACAAATTGCAACAATTAGACTATACATGCAACTAACAACTATACATAATGGCTAATTTAAACTATCTAGTTCCACTCTCCTTGTTTGTTCTGAGAATAAGCATTCACTGTGATTGGAACAGGAGTAGGAGTGGTATCAAAATGACTTTCAAAAGAAGTAAAGAAACTAAACAGAATCAAATCTAATTTAAATTCTACAAATATGTGCAAGCTAAGAAATGTCCAGTTACAGGTGATAGTAAACATGATTATTAATTCCATACACGAAAGACTTCTGACTTATCTAACAAAGAACGAGAATACAAGGAAAAGAACCTAACTTATAAACAAGTAGAAAACTTAATAAAGAAAGCAAGTAAAAAATTTAATAAGGAAAACTTAAGAAGAAGCAAGTAGAAAACTTAATAAAAATAACTTTAAATCCTATTCTACAAGTCTCTTCATTGACCCCATAGTGAAAGGAAGGGTCTTACTACTGTGATCGATTTTCAAGGTGCTAGTAGATTATAAATTAGCACATCTAGTCCTAAAATTCCATGTACAAAGAAATACGTCAAGCCAAACCAACAATATGATTACAAAACATTACAACAGTATTAGAGAAAAAAATCAGAAACCAAGAGGAACAAAATCACAATGCATAGCTCAAAGCATAGGGCAAAAGGAGAGAAAAATAGGAATAAGACTCTAAAAAATACTTTAAACAGACTAACCTAAGCCTTTAATAATAAATATAACTATTATCTAACTATCACAATCAAAACATAATAAAAAATATAAAGAAACAGGCTTAAAACAAATTAAAAACAATAAAGGTTGAATGAAGGGTTGGATAACAAACTAGAAAATAGGTCTGAACGACAGTCCAAACACATGGTCTAAATGAGAGCCTGTATACAGAAAATACCAAAATTTAAGAAATAGTTAATCTAAAATGATTTCGAGATCAGTTGATTCATGCACATGGTAACAAAATGCATAAGGAATGATAAGCAAACCTTCTTGATGATCAAATTCGACAACAAGATAACTTAAACTAATTCATAATTAAAGGAAAATCATTAACTCTTGCAGTTTTGAAACAAACTGAACTATAACCAAATGAATTTTCAACAAAACAGAAATAAACATAACTGAACCTACTGTGAAAGGATGACTTATGCTAGTCTATAATTATAAAAATAAATTGCTTCCTATCATAAAACAAACTGAAATGTAATTGAACTAAATCTAAAAGTTAGATAAAAACTGACATAATCAAACCTAACTACAACGAAACTAAACCTACAAAATTGAACTAACTAAATTCTACTTGACTGTAACAATGAAACCAAACATAAGGCTGAAAGGAAAGCTCAAAAACAAACTAAAAGAAAATCTATGTGTGCAACCGGTTAATTATCTATGGAAATGAAACTATTTTGACAACACAACATTA
Source organism: Pseudotsuga menziesii (assembly GCA_001517045.1). Lineage (NCBI taxonomy): Eukaryota > Viridiplantae > Streptophyta > Pinopsida > Pinales > Pinaceae > Pseudotsuga > Pseudotsuga menziesii. Next base: position 291,730 of record LPNX010698882.1, read on the forward strand.
TAATGTAATATATGCTACTCGAAACAATGATATAAGTATTTGCAAAAAAACCAAATTACATAACAAATTATAAATGAAATTAAACTGATTCAGATAAAGAAAAATACACATACGAATGAATCCTCTTGTTGATGAGGGGCCCTCCCAACAATCAGAGTAATGGATCGCTAAATGCTTTACACAAATAGGATCATAAAAAACATGAGCGTAACTTCTATTAAAATGAGAAACAATATTACAGAGTCCTTCAAAATGACTGATTACATATAAAAAAGGCTAACTAAGCACTCGCGTAGAGGCTCGTATATATAATGTTTACAGAGGTGAGCAGGTCGACCCTTTAGCGGTTGACCTCTCTCTAAATTTATTCAACCATTATGACAACTAATTAATCAAGAGCCAACACACAGCACTCCCTCCTCCTTCATTGCGTGTTAGTTCTCCTTCTTCATCATACGTTAGTTCTTCATAGTGTGTGATGTGGTGTGGGGATTCTTCTTGCGTGGATTGATGTTACGGTGTTGAGCATAGGAGCACACTGGTGAGTCTTATAGAATGGAGATCACACTATCACCCATGGAAAAATCATTCTACATGCACCAGTGGTGACCTCTCCCTTCATGCTAGCTGCGCTGGTGGCACTCTTTCCCCTTATTCTAGGTGCGTCGGTGCTCTATCTCCTAATGCTAGGTGCGTTGGTGGTGTTTTGAGGGAAAAAAATGAATCTTCGAGGCCCTTCTCCAAGGTGGATGAGGTGGAGGAATTTCCCTACATTCTAGGTGAGGTGACATTTGGTTCCTAACCTATGGGGAAGATCCCTTAGACCCCTCCTCATAATCCTCAACCTACTTTATCCCTTTAGCCTTATATATTAAGCCCTCTCTCCATTGTAAAAAGATGAAGGACAATGGTGCTTTTATGTTGGTGGAATTTCTAGGTCATCACTATCATCCTTTGGGAGGATATTATATTTCCTTGGAGGCTTCGATTGGATTGTTGGATGGAAGGTTGTAGCATTAAGGCTTGGTTGTGAAATTCCTCTTCTTTTTGTAATTATATGTATCTCCTTGATTACACTAATACAAATATCTTTCCATAAATATTCTTCCGTAGATGATGTTTAGAGATTTATTCCTTAACTGTTAGCTTAGATCAATTCATGTTTGGATATGCATGTACTGTTTGCTTTTTTCCACTTTCTTTACAAGGTTTTGTAGCTCAAGATATGAAGGGTATGGAGCTTGGATCAACAAAGAGAGAAGAGGATTTACAGACCTCAGGTAGGAGATCTATCTGTTAACTTGAATTTCTATTTGATCTAGGAAAGTAGGTTGTATTATGTACTTGATTTGTTCTAAAAACACTTGGACTAGGGAGATCTGACTTTAGTCCGCTTGAGTACATTTATTCAGTAACAAATTTGGCTACCATACTAGGGATGTGCATATATCTGATTTCTTTTGTTTTTTATTTTATATATGTTTATCAATCCTTTTGCTATCCTCTAGAGACCCTCCCTCCTTTGGATTTTGTCTTTGAAAAGTGTCTTGCATCCTCTTGATGCTCTTTGGATCACTATCATACTTTCTACCCTTCTCTCATAGGAAATATGGCTTTTACCCTGTTTGTTTCGCCACCAGTGCACCTAGGATGTGTAGATAGAGCGCCACTGGTATTATTTTTCAGTTTCATAAGTGTTGTCTCCACCAGTACACTTTTCCTTAAGATATAGTGCGTTTTCAATGCTCTTTTGCAGTGTTGTAGGTGCACCTGCCCCTCCTAGGCACTCTAGTGCAGTGTTGTAGGTGCGCCTGCCCCTCCTAGGCACTTTGGTGCAGTATATGAAGGTGTGCTTGCCATTTGAAACTTGGATATCAGCTCATATTTCCTTCTTTTGGGGATTTTGGTTTGATGGAGTGTGGTGTTTAGGCTGCATATGATAGTCATATAGCCCCTATACCCAACATTGTCTCTATTTGGAAGTTGTTTTGTTGATTTTTGGATGCTTTACTAGTCAAGAGACTCGACTTGGTTGTGGTAGGAAATTTCAATCCTCCCACCTATTAGTTATTCCTTGCCATTCCTAATCACATTTCCAGACCTCTTCATATCTGTTCGGATAGTCAGATCTAATCTCCAAATCGTTCCTCCCCTCAATCATTAATTTTTGGTTACATTTTGGTTGTTTTGGAGAAATTCTTAACTGTTTGGACTTGTTTGGGTGCTTTTCATCTTCCTTTTGATTTATGAATGAATGGAGTGTTGTAGAGGTTCTCTCATTTTCTGTTTGTAGATCTAAAAAGACAATAGTTATCAAGTTTCAATTTGATGCATGCATTTGAAAATCAAAGTGTTTCTTTACTTTGTTTTGTGCATTGTTAAGATGTGTTTTATATTTGATTTCATTTGAATTTTTTGGACTATTATCGCAGAAATTCAGAGTTAGTGCACTCTAAGAAGGAATTTTTTCTTTTCCTTACTATTCAGATTCATGTTTGTTTGAAGAGAAAACTCAATCAAAAGAGAAGAAAAAAAAATAACAAGCCATTGCTCATGTAAGAATTCATAGGTATTTTCAAAAATTGTGATTGATGTTGATATTTAAGCTTCATAGTTGGATTTGAATAGAACTTGGTTTTCTTAGATCTCTGATTTTTGTCTTCTTTAACAAAAGTCTCTTTACCTACCTTAGGTAGCTTTCATCGAAAGAGAAATCTGCATTGTCATCTAGCTAGGATTTGCATTCTTTTTACATTTCATGTTTGCACCTCATGCATCCACTTAACTGCTCAAGATAAAATTAATGCTTCTTTAGTTTTAAAATAATTTAGTAAGTGTGTATACGTTAGTAATGTGTTCTAGCGTCGTTAAGCATGGAAGCTGTCGTTCTATGCTTGCACTACATTCTGAGGACTGTGTGGTTCTTCCACATACCATCGGTATATAGAACGACCTTTCACGTACCCTTGAGGTATATAGAAAGGTACTTCATGTACTCAATTGTATATCAAAAGGCCCCTTTCATACGATTGTGCATTAGAAAACACCACCATGGAGTTGAGCTCCACTGTACCTAGTGCATATTGGAATACCCTCTTAGGATTCTTATGACCAACTGAGTTAACCTTTTGGCCATCTTGGAATCACAATAAACTGAGAAAAACACTCAAGAGGATTACTACACACATTTCGTCCAGGTAGTCGGGTATTCAGGAAAGGGTAGGGTCCCAATCCTCTGTATTGCATTTTACTATTGGACCTTGCGGTATATAGCGAGTTCTGAAGCCTTGATAATCCCATGAGGATCCTGACTTTTGATCCACTCCTATTCACACAATTTGCTTGTTTCTTTTAGACTTGAGTAGTGTTTGTTTTGTGTGGTACTTCAAAGATTCTTAGATATTTCAGATATGGGAGACTCTCCCGGGACCACCAGTCAAGAGACCCATTTTTAGGTTATGTCTTTTGTTTCTTCCCCTTGTGAAGCGGTTGGTCCTCCCTTTATGGCCACTTTGAACCTTCCCAGATTGACTATAGGATTACCTTTGTGGTTGTTCTCCAGTCATATCATACCAAATGCATCCTTTGTGTTGGATGCTGGTCCTTTACTGCATGAGCATCAACCTCATGTTAATCCTTCTCCTTCTTCGTCAAATGTTGAATCGACTTCCCTTTCTTCCTCTTCACCTTCTGAAAAATCTAATGTTAGTAAATGGGTGGGTAAGAAGAATATGGAAAGGAAGGATAAGAAGAATAACACTAAGCAAAAGGTTATAGAGCTCCAACCTCTAATTTTCATGTTGGAATCCCACCATCCACTGATCATCATGCTGGGAGTATGGATGTACTTGTTTTTGGCTTTCGTAAACCTAAGTTCACTTGTAGACTTTGCAAGGGTGATTACCTTCTCAAGGATTGTCCCAGTATTTCCCATGTGTTAGAAGTGTGGTCTAAACATCATGTGTCGTCAGTCTCTGATCATTATGCTAATCATGCCCTGTCAACCAGTGACTATGTGGTTAAGAGTTGTAAAGGAAAAGTCGGGTATCCTTTCTTTCTATTCAAGGATATGTTTAGTAGTTACCTGTGTACTCGCTTGGATGAAGCTCAAACGTTTTTAGAATATATTACTATTCCTCATAAACGACTTCCAACTGGTTATCATAAGTTGTCCCTTCACATCCCATTGGTTGATAAAGTGGTCGATCTAGTTCTAACCTCAGTCAATCCCACTCTTCCTTTAAAGAGTGAAGTTGAAGCAGTCGATCCAAGTCCATCCTTGGTTGATCCCGCTCTTCCTTTGGAGAGTGAAGTTAAAGTGGTTGAGTCGATGTCATCTCCACCCATTCCCACTCTTTCATCAGAGAGTGTTAATACTGAAGTAGTCTCTTTGACACATTATTCGGCTTGTCCCTCTCTTCTAATCAAGAGTGAAAACCATCCAGCTGAAGTTTTCATAGTTAGTTCTAATTGTTCTATGCAAGAGGAAATTTTGTCTCTTTCAATAGAACCCTCTCCAAGTAGCGAGGTTATTTCCTTTTACTGGATTAACCTAATAGAATATTGTATTCATTCGATTGTCCCTTTCCAGATATCTGTGAGAGTTACTACTAAGAGTATAATTCGCACTATTGTTCATGAAGGGGTTTTTGTTAGCATTCTATCCTCTACTACTTGGAAAGCCATAGGTGCTCCTCCACTTGTTCCAACCGTCGATCAGATACTGGATTTTAATTGAATACCTAGTGTTACTTTAGGGATCCTTCCTCATTTTCCTATCCCTTTGGAAGGAAAAACTATCTGTATTGATGTCATGGTAGTCCAAGGTCCCTTAGATTTTAATCTGTTCCTTGGGTGTGATTATGTTTATGCTATGAAAGTTGTAGTGTCCACACTCTTTCAAGTGATGTATTTTACCCATGATGGGAATATTGTGACCGCTGATCAGCTTTCCTTTGTTAAACCTAATCATTGCATGACCCCTACTCATCAGAATTCCCTGAATGTTCTATATGTTCTTGTGTTCCCTTCCCCTTCTAGTTAGCTTCTTCCCATCATAGGTAAACTAGGTGGCCTCGATTCAGCCTCCGAAAATCATACTGGAGTTAGTTCGCTAGCTTATTATTTAAGGGGGAAACCCACCAACCTCTAGAAATCATGTTGTCTTAGAACTTCCTATGAGCATAGTTCCTTTTCTCTGTGTCAAGCTCATTAAAAAATGAAACAAATGTTTGAGAGCATAATTCTTTTTCTGTGTCAAGATTGTTAAAAAATGAAACAGATTTTTTTTTAGCATAGTTTATTTCTAGTTTTAAGCTCGTTAAAAAATAAAATTGGCCTCAAGCATAGTTTACCTTTTGGTTTCAAGCTTGCATAAAAAAGAAACCATCTTGGAGAATAGTTCCCATTCTATGTCAAGCTCATTAAAAAATGAAACAGATGTCCTCAAGAACAGTTATTTTATGTTTCAACCATGTGTAAAAATGAAACAGGTCACTACAAGCATAGTTATTTTTTGTTTCAAGCTTGTGTAAAAATGAAACAGGTCACCTTGAGAAGTGTTTATTCTTGGTTTCAATCTTGTTAAAAAATAAAACTGGCCTTGAGCAGAGTTCCTTTTTTGTATCAAGCTCGTTAAAAAATGAATTGAATTCTTTCATTGTGTCAAGACTCAATATTTGAACTTTCATTTCCTCTAGTTGCAAAGCAAACTAAACAAATATTGGGGGGCATGTACACTTCCCCTTTGTTAGAATTTAGCTATTTGACAGTTATAATGGGGGAAAGTACCAACCACTAGAGATCATGTTGGGAAATCACCAGTCAATGGGAGGAAAATTGAGCATACTTTCTCAGTTTCGAGCTCATTAAACCATGAAACGACACTTTGAGCATAGTTCTTATTCTATGTCAAGCTTGTTAAAAAATGAAGCAGATACCCTGAGCATTCTTTCAATTGATATTCAAGCTTGTTAAAAATAGTAAGATGGATTTGAGCTTACTTTTCATTTTTCATGCTCTCGTTAAAACATGAAAACTTGTTTGAGATTACTTTATCTCTTTTTCGTGCTCTTGATTCAAACATGAAAATGGTTCTGAGTGCCTTTCTTCCTTTGGTGTGCTCGTTAAAAACTTAGTGAAGAGGTATCGAGTGTACTTTTAATATTTTTCAGACTCATTAAAACTGGATTATGAAAAAAAAACCCTAATAGATTCCTCTTTAAGCTCTTTTCGGACTCTTAAAATGTGAAAAGATTGTCGAGTGATCTTGTCTTCTTCAAGCTTGTAAAAGGACCTGAAGAGTCATCTTCTCGGTGATAGTTTACCCCTTTTTTAGACCAGGGGGCACTACTTACGAAAAAGGTATACTCCATCCAATCATGATTGGAAGAGTTCTCCTAGGCATTATTTTACACTTTTTCAGGCCTCGAGGACCAAATTTACGAAAAAGTACATCCTGGAGTCTTCTTAGTCATTTCAGACTCTATAAACATGAAACAAAAAATGAGTTTGCTTTCATCGAACTCATAAAATTAAACGATGAGGGACCCTTTTCTGGGAATGAACCCCTCCTTTCTCAAGTTCATAAAACATATGAGAATGTACTCATCGCTTGATGAGCTACAATGAGTGTTTATTACCCTCTTTGAACTCGTAAAAATGAAAAGAGGCACTCATCCTTCATGATGGGGAAATTAAGGAAAGAGTTTGTATTTTGTTATGGTAGTACACAGTTACTCTTGAACATGGCACTCATTTGCATATTCATTTCAATACTTGGGTAGTCAGTTTGTCTTCGAGTCCTGTTGATTCCATGAGTCTTCTTACCTCATTTGAGTTTTCTAAGAATACTCCCATTGTCACTTGCATTCGAGGATTGGTATTATTCTTGTGTCAATACTGCCAAGTCATGCCATGCCCATGTTCAAGAGAAATTTGGTCATCTATATGTAGTCAGTTTACCTTCTATCATGTTGGTCATCTCTGAGTCAGTTTCATACATTACTATGTAGTCTGACTCACTATAAAACATCTATGATTGTGTTTTCATGTTGATGATGGGGGATTCATTATGGCCCTACTTTGATGAGTCTATTCTTATCGACTTCAACGACTCATACAGGAATTATACTTAGAAACCAAGACAAGTACCTTGGGACTGCATGCATCAATGGCAGGTTACCTCACTTTCAACATGAGTTTACATCATTGGATCGTGATTGAAATATCTCATTGAGTGTTTGACTCCAAGTCCTTTATTCATATTCGATGGTATATACTAAGATAACTTGGGAACCATTGGCATCAATGGTGATTTCCTTCACACTTGTTAGCAATTTACATTAATGATTGGTAATCAAGATGGTTTCTACCATGTTCGACGTCAAGACATTGTAATCACATGGTTAGATTCGTATCATTGTGGGTTCAGCTTGAAGACCATGGGTCATCTGATATTATTCCCAGTTTGCGATGGAGCTTTTTTTTAGTCATATTACACTAATCCAATTTGTAATGGTCGTGCATGTGTTATCATCTCATCATGGATCTACGCTTGTGTCTAGTAGCCATGATTGTGTTCAATCAACCTCTACTATCATGGATCTACATTGTATTGGTCAAAAACCATTTTATGATTCATATGAGAGTTGAGTCACTTGACGCAACTCCAATAGCTTTCCTTGCCCAGTAATCAACTGGTTAGCGGTAGCACCACGAGCTTACCCATTCTTACCGATCTTACTAATTGTTCCACCCTAAGCGTAAGAGACTTACCCCGCAATAATCTCAAAGGAAGATTTCCATTTTCTATAGGTCACCTCTCAACAAAAATGTACTATATACTATTTTCCTTAAATGGATTAGAAGGATAAATACCTTCACAGATTGGAAATCTCGCTAATTTATCTTTCCTGGTGTTATCGAACGTCTCTTTCAAAGGAGAAATATCGTCTTCACTTAAAATCATTCAAAATTTAGAGAGGTTATATATTCACTTAAAATACTTCAAAAGTTAGAGAGGTTATATATAGGAGGCAATAATTTACAAGGAAACATTCCAATGGAAATAGGGAAACTTAAAATCTTAGGAATTTTGAATCTAGAAGAAAATAATCTTTTTGGATGGATCGTTGTTTCTATTGCTTATCTTGTTTGGTTAAGATATTTATATATTGATCACAACCACATATCAGGTAACATTTCTAAAATTCTAGGAAATAACAAGAACTTATTAGATCTAGAATTATCATACAACATTCTTGGTGGGCACATACCACACGAGGTTGAAAATCTTGTAAATTTAGCTTTGTATTTCAACCTTTCAAACAATCTATTAAGTGGACCCATCCCTTTGGAACTAAGCAAGATGACTATGGTTCAAGATATAGATATTTCTTCAAATTGGTTAATTGGATACATTCCAAGTGGGATCGGAATTTGTAAAGAATTAGAATACTTGAATATTTCTTCCAATACACTTGAAGTTCCAATTCCAACGTCACTTGATGAACTTCCAAGTCTTCAAGACATGGATTTCTCCTCCAACAATTTGTCAGGTGGAATACCCAAGTCATTATAAAATATTAAAATGCTCAACAAATTGAACTTCTCTTTTAACAATTTGTCTGGAGATCTCCCAAAAGGTGGGGTTTTCAAAAAGATTGGCCCCACAAGATTTATGGTAAATCCTGGTCTTTTTGTACATTGGGTAATTCTATCATCATGCTTTGCTCTCAAACATAAAACTGTTTCATATCTGAAAAGAGTTATTATACCTATTGTTTTAGTTGTAGTAACTTTTGTACTAAGTTTGTTTTTGGGATTCTTGTGGAGAAGAAATCACAAGAGGCGTGTTCCTTTAGAGGTCAGGGCATCCTTAAATGTGGGACATCGAAAAATTTCCTATGGAGAGCTCATCACTACAACAGAGGACTTTAGTGATGCCAACTTGTTAGGAGTGGGTAGTTTTGGGAAAGTGTACAGAGGGGTTCTAAATGATGGCACAAGTGTTGCAATGAAGCTTCTTGATCTTGAAAATGAATGGGCTCATAAGATTTTCATAGGAAGTTCAAAGTATTAGGAAACGTTAGGCACCAGAATCTGATCAGAATCATAACCTCTGATTTGGACCACCAAATCAAAGCTTTGATATTCCCATTCATGCCAAATGGAATCCTAGATAAGTGGTTATATACCGAAGATAAACTTGCGAGTAATTTGACTTTGATTCAAAGGTTGAATATAGAAATAGACATTGCACATGGCATGGAATACCTTCATCACCATTGTTTCATGCAAGTGGTCCATTGTGATATGAAACCAAACAATGTGCTTTTGGGTGAATATTTGACAACATATCTAATAGACTTTGGCATTGCTACTGCATGTTTTGTAGACTCTGAGGATTTACCTCTCACATCCAAACATGCATTCAAGGGATCTACAGACTACATTCCTCTAGGTATTATTTGTGAAAGATAACATGTTTGTAGCTAGGAATTTCGCACCTCTTGCGGACAGGAGTTGTTCCTCTAGTCTGAATGGTTCAGGTATAGAACAAATGGTACACAACAAGATTGGAAGACATTCCCTAGAATGGGTGGAGATCTAAGGTCAATATCTTTTATTTAATAGTATAGTTGTTTCCTATAATGATGGTCCTTCATGGATGTACCTATATAATCATAAGAAAAGAACAAACAAGATCAAATAACACCAGAATATGATCCATTATTCTATGTTGATGAATAAGTAATTCAACAATAAAACATACGATAATAACACAATATATTCTATGGGAGGAACCAATTTTGCATTAAATAATAGAGAAGTAGTTTACAACCTATGCCTTAGTGTCGATGTACTCCTTCACAAAGCCAACATCTCATCCCCAATAGATCCAAATTGCTCCCTCAAGCTCTCTCCTCAACCATGGAGAATGAGCCTGCTTTTTTAGGCTCAAAATGGATAGAGATGGTAGATAAATTTGTGGAAGAGGTGGAAGGGAGATCCCAAAAGGATGGATCTCGAGTCCAAGTATCCCTAGGAGGTAGGGATGAGGTTTCCACGAAGCTTCTCTTCAAGAAGTTTTGTGAAGACTTCTCTTTTTCACTTTTCACCAATGGAACTACTTCTCCTCCACCATAACAGAGTGGTGCTAGGGAAGAACCGCTCATTGTATACAAGCCATAAGCGGTGGAACCACTTACTGTTAGGAGACAGTAAGCATTACCTGGTTTTTATGAAGGAGGTAACATGCCTTGCTAGCTGGTAAAAGGCAGTGCTCAACTTATGCTTGTAAAACTGTAAGAAATGAGGAAAAAGTCAGTATTCCACTTCATATTTTTGGATTTGAGGGCTAATCTGATGTTTGGGTTCTCTCCACATGGTCGTGATGAGATTTAGGTGTAACAGAATCCCCCCCAAAGCATGAGGCTAGAGGGTTACGATAGGAGAGAGCTTTGAAAGAGAAAGTTATCACTTCAAGGAAAGAATCAACTTGATCAGAGATCACCATCAACTAGGCATCTACAATACATCAATAATTTTGGCTCATGAGAAAATATGTCTTCATCATGGCTAAAGACCAATACAAGGCAGATCCATGAGAGAGATTAACAAACATCGCTACTAGAATACATCATAGATCCATGTGATAGAGGACTCAAACTTTGATCCATGCTCATACTTCATACAAATGTGCATCCATGCTTGTACTTCATAAAGTATACTCCATCGTAACCTAGGGAGAAAGCTATGAGTGCTTTTCAACAGATACTCAGGGTCTTCATCTCGTCTTCCACAAAGTATGATTCTATCCATGTGATTACAATGATTTGAAGTCGAACATGGTAGAAACCACTTGATAATCGTTCAATGATGTGAAGCGTTAACAAGTGCAAGGGAGATCAGCATTGATGTCAATGATTGCCAAGGTACCCTAGTACAATATACTAAGTGTGAATAGATGATTAGATGTTGAACACTCAGTCAAATATTTCAATCAAAGGTCAATGATGTGAACCTATGTTGAGAGCGAGAGAATCTTTCATTGAGGCATACACATCTCAAGGTACTAAAATTGTTTCTAAGACTAATTACTAGATAATGAGTTGATGTCGATAGGAATAGTCTCATTGAAGGAGGGCCATGATGAATCCCACATCGATGACATGAAAATTGGAACAAAGTTATGGAATGCTATAGACAATGTAACCATCGAACTAACTCAAAAGTATAGACACAAAGGTTGTTTTAACTGCAAAGTTAAACTTCTCACTTCCTTTTGAACATCAAGTGGCACGACAAAAGACTTGGAAGCATTGACTCGATGAGGCGAAACACAATACGAAATTGGACAATGCATTCTTTGAAATTTTCAAAGGAGTGGGATGACTCATGAAAGTGGATTGACTCAAAGACAAGTTGAATACCCAATTGACTGAATGAAATGGAGACAAGTTCCATGTTCAAAGGTGACAAACAACTGCCATTTTATTTGAAAAATGAATTGATTTCCTTCCCTTAATTTCCCTATCATAATTGATGAGTGCGTCTTTTCATTTTTACGAGTTCAAAAAGGGTAAAAAACACTCATTGTATCTTATCCGAAGACAACTCCATTCTTATATGTTTTTCGAACCTGAGAAAGGAGGGGTTCATTCCAAAAAAGGATCTCTCAATTTTTAGTGTAACAAGTCCAATGAAAGTTAACTCGGTATCGTTCATGTTTAGAGAGCCTGAACGAATATAGAAGAAGACTCCAAAGGGTACTTTTTCATATGATTTAGTCTCTAGGGCCCGAAAAAGTATAAAATAATACCCAAGATAACTCTTACAGTCATGATTGGCTGGAGTGTTCCTTTTTTGTAAATAGTCCATCTAAAGAAAAAAAGAGATAAACTACCATCGGAGAGACAACTCTTCAAATACTTTAACGAGTGTGAAGAAGACAAATGCACTTGACAATCTTTTCATATTTAGGGAGCCCAAAAAGAGTTTAAAGGAGACTCCATTAGGCTTCTTTTCACAATAAAAGGTTTTTACGAGCCTGAAAAGAATCAGAAAAAGACTATGCACTTTGATACTAGATTTTGGGAGCATGATCAAAGTATCGAAATGAATGCTCAAGGACTTTTTCTGTTTTCCAAAAGTACAAAAAAGTCAAAAACGAACTTCCCCATAGACATCTCTGCTTATTTCTGCCCCTCCAAAACTTAAAAATGACTATTAGTTTCCCAAAATATTCGAGAAAATGACTTTTATGAACTACATTAAAGGGTATTTTTATAAAAATTGATTTTAAAACATTGAAAAACCCTAAAAACATCTTATAAAAGCTAAGTAAATAGTAAAAATCAACTTATTTACTATTTACCAAACCTTGGAGAGCATTTTGGCATATTTGGAGCCAAAACTTCAGGTGGAGATTACAGGAGCATCAACCGTGCATTTCTTGTACCGTTGGATTCAGGTAAAAGATAAAACCATTCTCTATCCTTTCATGGTTTCCAATTTTAAATTTTGATGAGTTTTTGAGCTCAAGGGTTAAACCTAAAATAGCAATGGTGGGCACTGCACTTGGCCTTTACAGGAAAGGTAGTGCCCAATATAAACCCTTCTTTTTCAGTTCGACTCAAGCGGTGGCACTGCTTTGTCTTAACTAGGCAGAAGCGGTGTCAGCCATGAGCCTCAAAAAACATATGGCCCGACCAAAATAAAAGTTTGCAAGAAATTTTAATGGTTGGATATGCTTCTAAATGACTCTTTAATTTTTTTTCCTGGTTCATTTGATCAAAAATTGGGTATTTGGAAAGAAAGACAACATGATGATGATGATTCCCTTGCCACAAGAAATGTGCGTTCTGTGGCTTCCCTACGGGGTTATGTCCTCCTAAAGTTCTTCCGTACCCCTAGTATGGTTTCACATCCCCGTCTACCGTAATATATTCTACAGATGTGGAATCCAAAGAGCATCATTTTTAGGTGGGACCTCATGTTTTGAATATAGAGGTGGAATACATCTACTTCTTGATAGGGTTGTCTAGATGAGGGGCCCCTATTTCTTTAATTGGTTCCCGAGGAGGGGACGTGATTACACAAGAATTGATTGTTTTTCATTGTATTCTTGGCAGGAAAATGTCAGGTAAGAAGATTCCCATCAGGATTGTGGTGGATGTGCCACTTCACAGAGTTTTGTTTACTGTGTAGAGGCTGGCTGGAATCCAAGGGCTTCATCAAGAATCCTGGGAACATCTGTTGTATTCCATGGAATCTATGGCACCTATAGTGTTTAACTGGGCAGAAGCACTTCTTCCTATTTTTAAGGACCAGTTGAAAAAATCTTGCTAAGGGGAACTAAAGAAGTTTGGGTATGAGTCAATTTTAGCATGTTTCTTCTTTGAGAGGGTACCTCTCATGAGGCCCCAGGTGATCTTCACTGAGCTTAGGGATAGAGACCCACACATGCTAAGGTTGGTAGAGATCATGGCTCGTATAGAAGGTGGCAGGGCTAAGGTGAAATTCGAAGCCTCATTCTTCCGTTGGCTGCATGAACAGATCCTCATGATAGAGGATTATGGATATGCAGGGACTGATTTCAGAGGCGATCCTGACCTACCATTATCACCTAGTGCTTAGTGGGGAGATATTGGTAAGAAGAAAAACCCTAAAATGTTGATCATGTTTTTTTATTTTATTTTATTTATTTTATGGGTAGTAACAAGACCTAAAATTTTACATGCAGATGTTGGTGGTGCACGGCCTGGGGGATCCTCCCCAATGGATAGGTGAGCTGAAGCTCAATTTGTTCATAGAGGTGATGACCATCTTATTGAGATGGAGGAGAACCTCGAGCGACTGACTCTTGACATCCCAAACGCGGTGATAGATGACCTCCCCATGAGGTATCAAAGACACACTACAGGAGTGCCAGGTCGCTTCAGTCGACTACTTCGTAGGGTAGCACGGGCCATCATGTGTTATCATAATCATCATTAGATGGTGGAATGCATGATGTACTGCTGAAAGATTACTAGCTTCAAGGTTTTTGTATGATTTTGTATTTCCTGAAAGCCGCGGTGCTTCAGATGAGGTCTCGTAACCACATTTTTTGTAAAAAACACTCTTTATATATATATATAGACTTGTTACCAGTGTTGATATGTCTCAAATGGAAATCATATTTACTTTAGTTTTATGTGTCATTTACAGTTTATTTTACAATGAACCATGTTTATTTTGCAAGTTATGAATGGGAAATATACCAGTCTAGGATGTAGTTTGCTAACAAATCATCAACTGTATTATCTACCCTAGGAATATGTCTGTAAGTGATACACTCGAATGACCTCTCTAATAAACGCACTCTCCGAAATAAACAGATAAGTATAGGGTTTATGATGGTATAGACATAGTTTATATGAGAAACCGCTAATTGTGAATCCATAAACACTACCAAATCATGAATGTCTCAAGATGCAACCTCAGTCAGTAGACCTATTACTGCCTGACACTCGACAATGTTGTTGGTAGCGGGACCAATACAAACTACTCCCAAACTGATCAAGTCATGAGTTGGGGAATAGAGAACCCAAGCAGCTGAAGCAAGTTTCAGGGTATGATGGCAAGCACCATCAACGAAGCCATAAAAATCCATTTGATCTGCATAACCAAAACATTGTATAAACAGTTTGGGAACTAAACTCAAAACCATAATGAATCAAGACACAACACACTAAAAGAAAAAAATATACATATATACAAGGTACCATACAAAAAAAGATTTAAGCATATTACCTCTTTAGGTACAACCCATTGCAATGTTTCCCGAAGGGTATCCTGTCATAATCCACGAGCTCCTAAGCCCCTTTCTGTAAAAATTTGCTGACGAAAAAGGGACCATACAACATTGACTCCAACTTCCCTTTACCTATTTTATCATGTCTCTGATCATAGGTTGGAACTAGGTCACCTTCATGGAAAACACGAGGATGAACAAATCTATCATACTATGCCTTAACGTGTTTCTTATTTGCCTCATTAGAGAAAGCAACATCTCTTCTAGTTTCGTCAATATTATTTAGGTATAGAAATCTCTGTTCCTCGGTGGAAGTATTTGGTAGAATTTATACTGCAAGTTTTAGTGATGGAATTTCACATTGGATAGGAAGGACAACTTCTATTCTGTAAACTAACTAGAAAGGTGTGAAACCAGTCATTGTTTTTACCGAAGTCCTGTAATCCCAAAGAGAAAAAAAGAGAGTCATGTTCAAGTTGGATTTATGATCTCCAACCATCCTCTGCAAGATAGTTTTTAAGACCTTGTTAATGGCCTCGACTTGACCATTAGCTTGTGGATAGTAAGGAGTTGAGTTTTCATGGAGAAAACCCAGCTTGGTACTTAACTCAGTCATCATATGATTCCGAAAATGCGATCTGTGGTCAATGACTATAGACTGTCGAAATCCAAACCTAGCTATCACGTGATTGAATAAGAAGAGGGAGGTATTCCTACCATCCTCTTCATATGTAGGCATAGCCTCAATGCATTTCATGAAATAATCAATGGCTACGATGATGTAACCATGCCCCTCGGTTGAGGTAGGATTACGATGCATAAATTCAATACCCCATTTGGAAAAACGGCCAACCGCAATGATAGGGTGTAAACTAGAAGGGTGGGTGCGCTTTTTTGAATAGAAATGTTGGTAGGGTGGGCATTTCTTAACAGACTCATGACAGTCTTTGAATATTGAAGGCCAGAAATAGCCACCGCAAAGTATTTTATGGGTTGTAGCCATCCTAGAAAGATGAACGCCACATGCTTTAGGGTGGAAATCATTAAGGACATGTTCAGCCTCTTCATGTGTAAGGCATCATCAGAGAATGGAATAGATACCACGTCTATACAATGTATCATTTAAGATGAGGTATTATTTCACGTGGTGACAGATATGGTGACGATCATCATGGGATATATTGGGCTGAAATATTTGAGTTTGGAGATAAATGATTAAATCTCCATACCATGGATCAGTTGTGCTTATCAAGAATAGGAATTCATCTAGAAATGAATCATTAGGTTCAGTATCCATCAAAGCACAGGGAAGGTCACACATCAACTTTGCAAAGAACAAGGATTTCTTTGAAGTGGCCTTGGAAAACTCAAGGTCGAATTCCTGTAGGATGACAATCCAATGGGAATATTTCCCCCCTAGCACCTGAGGAGTCAGGATGTAGTACATAGGGTTCTGATATGGAAGTACCATGGTAGTGCGAAGCAATATGTAATGATGAAATTTATGAACAAGAATGATCGTAGCCAATGCTAACTTCTCCAAACACAAGTATCGGGTTTCAGAATCAATAAGATTCTTACTGGGATAATATATCACGTGTTCCTCGCCATTGGGATCTTCCTACGCTAAAACCATTTGAATGGTAGTAGTGGAGGTAGAAACATACAAGAGAAAGTCCTTTGAATAATCTGGGGGGTGTATCATGGGTGAATGAGTCAAAGTGTGCTTGAGATTATCAAAGGCTCACTGGGCTTGGTCATCCAAGAAGAATGGAGTGTTCTTATTCAGGAGACACAGATAACTGTGTGTTTTCTCAGCGAAATTGAAAACGAAATGACGAAGAAATATTTCCTTCCCTTGCAATATTTGGAGCTAACAATGTTTTTTGGGGCAGGTAGGGCCAATATAACAACAATCTTCAATGGATCAATCCGGATTCTATCCTTAGAAACCACAAAGCCAAGAAGACGTCTCGTCTCAACGCAAAAAACACATTTGTGTGGACTAAGTCGTATGTTATAATGACGACATGTCAAGAAAATGTCCCTAAGATTCCCAAGGTGGTCCTCCCATTGCTGTGAATGAGTTGGGAGATTGTCAAGGTACGGATCCACGATGTTATTAATATCATGAAACGCATAGGACATGGTATGCTGGAACGTAGCTCCGATGTTCTTGAGGCCAAAGGTTAACTTCCTATAGGAAAATATTCCCCATGGGAATATAAATTCCATTTTGTGCTGATTGGCAGGAAATATCTCAATTCGTTCTTATACAGAAAATCCATCCATGAATGAGAAGATAACACTTCAAGCACAGTTGTCAATAATATGATCGATATGTGGAGTCAGAAAATTGTCTTTAGGACAAGATTTGTTCAGGTCTCGAAAATCGATACAGAATCTCATGGTATCCTTCTTTTTGTTCACAGGGACAATGTTAGATGCCCATTCCATTAGGGGTATAAGATAAATAAATACCTCTTTTAGAAGTTTTTCTACTTCGACTTTAATAGCTGCAACCTTTCGGGGATGGACTTGATGTAATTTATGCCTGACAGATTTTGCTGTGGGATAGGTTTTAATTTCATGAACCATAATAGACGGGTCTATCCCAAGCATTTCTTTATAAGTCTAGGAAAAACTATCTTGGAATTCTTTGAATATTGCCCTATATGCTTTAGTCTCTTCCGTTGAGCAGCTCTGCCCTACGTGAACATGCTCAAGGGTTCGAGGTTTGACTGATATGTCAATTGGGGTTGTTTTATTAATGTTGCATATATTTCCTTCGAATTTAGTATGTTGCAACAATATAGGTGTTTGGGGATGGGTGACAATATGAGTACTGATAAGTGATTCAAGGTCAAAACAAACCAAAGTGGCATTGGGAAGAAAAGAACATCGATGATGATGATCTTGCCATCTGGGTTCATTCTCACTCATGACCTCCATAATGGACTCATCCGAAGGAAAAGTCTATGTGAGATAATCTAGAGTGGGAAGAGAGGGTTATAACCAGTAAGGTAGGTGGTAAGGATCTGAAGCCATGAGATGAAGGTCATCAATATGGTCATTGGAAATAGATTGGATAGCATCGTACATTGCTGCATACGGGCTAAGGGAGGATGACTCAACAATTTATTTTCCCTTGGTGCTATAGCGAGTTGTGGAAATCGTATTTAATGTTGCCACTTCTGTACTAGGATGGGCTAATGAAAAACCCCTCATAAGGGTGGAGTCTTACAGCATACCTACCCTAATTGACTAATAATGAGGAGGGGACTGACCTAGCATAGGAATGTTATTCGTCATAGAGGTTGTAACATACGGTGTACAATAGTAGAGTGGATCAATAGTCACAATTTTCCCCAAATATGGAAATTGGAGAGTTCTAAACACTGTCAAAGCGACAGCAGTCATAGCATAAAACCAATTTCTCCTCAATAGAAGATTGTAATCTAATGGGGCATCAACCACTTGCACTTGAATGGAAACAATATTTCCCCCAAGCTCGACTGGAAGTGCTGGCAATAGACCATCGCATTGGAAACCTCATCCATCAAAATATTTTAATGTAGTAGGTGACATTGTAAGCTCACGAGAACCAATGGGTCTCCAACAGGTTATAGACAAGACTGAGGTTGAAGCTCCCTCATCCAGTATGTTTCGATGGACTTTTCTCCCAACTACTCTAGAGGCAATCTGAAATGTGAGTTGATGAGGTAACCTGGATTTATAGTTCTCTACATTGAAATGAATCAAATTGGTATTAGCTAGGTCTAATGCCTCCAATGCTGTTAGTAGGTTTTTACGCTGAATTGGAAAACTTTGGATTACCTCAAGGGCAGACATCGCAGAAGGTGCCTGAGCTAAATCCTCAACAACATTATAAAATTGTGTAGCTCAGGTGTTGGGATTGAAAACAAACTTCCTGAGAGTATCCTTAGGTGGTCATCAAATTAAATCAAGATTAGGTTTTTCAATCACAAGAGGGCCATTAGATGAAGACGGAGGAGAACTAGCAGAAGGAAATTTCTCTAAAGAAGGATTTGTGTCCTTCTTCTCTACTGGCTTGTCATATGAATGACTATGAGTATTAAAATTGATGGTCTTGGAAAACATAATTTCGATTTCTTCCATGGAATTGGAGGTCCCCTGATTAAACATATGGTCTATCAGTTGTTGTTGAGAGGGGAAAGGATCAGTAAGAATTGGTGGTGCAGGGTTACTCTTCAAAAATTTACTAATCTTGTCACGACGAGGACATTGTTTCATGAAGTGATCTCATCCACACAATAAGCAGGGATATTTGGATTTCTATTTCCCTTTATCATTCTCATTAGTCATCGGTTTAGGATTCTCCTCTTGGTTTCTGGGTTTCTTGTTTTTACCTTTTCCCTTTTCTTATTGTCGGATGTCTGCAAACTTTGAATAGAATTCACCTGAGTGAAAACCGTAGGAGTTAAAGGAGCAGTGGTAGAAGCATTTGGATACTTGGAAGGTTTTTCTATCAACGAGGGCTAGATTAAACCAACCACCCCATCAACATGAGTTTATGCTAGTGGCTTTCCAGGATCTGTGTTGGGCTGAGGAGCTTGAGGAATTAAATCATACAGGGTTCCGAATTGGGAATATACCAAATCTAGATACTGAGTGTGACTAATATCCTTCTCTTCAGTAATAGTGCCGACCATAGCCACATCTTGGTCGATAGGAGGAAACAATCACTTAGTGAACCAATCAACTAGCAGTTGGTCCGGGATGGGAGCGTTAATAAGCTGTCTTCGCCTTCTCCACTCATGGATATGGTCCAATTTGTGTGTGGAGTTATTCTGACGGAGTGAAGTTAAAATATCCGTACCCATTTCAGAATGAATGGGTAGATGAAAGTGTGTAAGGAAAAAAGTTTCCAGAGTGCTAAAATCCACAAATGAATGTTGTGGAAGTTCCATGTACCACTTTGCAGCCGTGTCGGTCAGTGTGCGCTGGAAGAGCCTTAAACAAACATAATCATCCATTAAGGAGTTCGAGGAACACCATATATGGAAGTTCATGACATTGTTCTTGGGATCATATCCCTTCTTTCCATCAAACTTAGGAATGCCTGCTGCCAATTTTACCGGAATAGCGGGCCATGAAGGGTTGTGTCGGATTGGATCATTTATGAACATGGACAGATTATGTAAGTCCAAAGTTTCCAAGAAAGGTAATTTCCAATTAGGTTCCACATACTGGTAGTATTGAGAGGGAATATGTGTACTAGCAGGACCGTAAGCTGACTGATATATGGTTTGTTGATTTGGTTGATTAGATGATGAACCTCTCAAAGATCCCCCTAAAGGGGATGGGCCTCCAAGAGGTGGGCCCCCAGGAAGTGGGTCTCTAGGTGGTGGTCCTCTAGGTGGTGGTCATCCAGAAGGTGGACCTCCAGGAGGTGGACCCCCAGAAGGTGGACCTCCAGGCGGTGTACCCCAAGAAGGTGGTCCCCTGGGCGATGGTCCTCCCGAAGGTGGGCCTCCAGGTGGTGGTCCTCCGGGCAGTGGTCCTCCATAAGGTGGACCTCTTCCAAGTGGGCCTCCTCCTGGTGGGCTTCCAAAGGGTGGACGACCATAAGGTGGTCCTCCAGCACCTCCATCAATTAGAATAGGCATTCCTCCCATTGCCGACATGTAGGACCAATTAGGTTTACCCCATGGTGTAAACGTGTTTTGAGGTTAAGGGATTCTAGAATACATGGTCCTTGTAGATGTAGGTTGGTAACTTGTGTTTACTACAGGTAATTTATTTGTTGGGTAATCATAACCCCAAGAAGGATGGTTGACTGTAGGCTATACCCCTAAGGGTTGGCCTGAACTCGATGGAGGATTTACCATATTGGTGTGGTTAGGAAGAACATATACTGTGGATTTCCCTATAGTAGAGGTATTCCTAGTACTAGTAACAACTCCACTAACTGATAACATTGGTCGCGTCGGGGGTTTCCCCCCAGCGTTAGAAGGTACAAACACCACTTGAGCTAAGGGTTTCCCCCAGCTATAGAGGGTATGGGAGGACTAGCAAGAGACCTAGGATTTAAAACCGTAGGGTTGAAGTCTTGTCTCGGGTCAAGAAGAGACATACCACGAGATGCAACATCATCACAAAGGGGACTATATCCAGAAGGCCATGGATCCGACAGATGGGGTAAAAGAGCCAACATAGGCTCTTTATGAGTTATAGGGGTAGCTAAAACCTTGTCCATCCTCTCTTGAAATTACAAGCATGACTAAGTGACTCTTGAATTCTCCTATATACATCCTCATTCAGAGGAGGGTTTTCAAAAGAGGGTCTAATAACTCTAAAATTGGAAATGGCTTAACCCATAGAAGTTCTCCAAAAAGGATCATCAAGGTCATATTTAGTTTCATTAATACCATCATTTTGACCTTCCATCGGAGAATGAAAAGAAGTTTCAGCTGTAGGAGACTGTTGGACCAAGGGAGTAACGTAACAAGTGAATTGATCTCCACTTTCTACAACTGGATTTTCCCTCATACAGGAGATAGTTGTAGCTCCTTGGTCTGTGGCTTACATTAAGCCTTCCCATGTTGCAGGTGGAAAGTCGGGTGGTAAGCCCTGATTTCTTCTGGATCATCTCGACTGAAACTTAGCCAAATTGTAAAAATCACTAAAACCTAACCTAGGGTGTCAAAACAAATAAAAATCACACAAGGTCTTCTCCTACACAAGCTACAAGCTACAACCAAACTTAAGTGATAGGATGAGCTCAAAATAGTCAATCTCTCACCAGGATTGTCAAGAAGGAGCAACTCGCGATATACTCAAGATACGTGCATAGTAATCTCCCTAAGTGTTGTTCTCAGTGTATTGATCCAAACAAGACGGCTAAAGGGTTTTTCTCAATTGGACAAGGAATCCTAGTAGGGTCTCCCGATATACGCAAGGTACGTGGGAGCTCAAATCCATAGTAGTTCTATCTAATGCACAACCGTCCACAAGGGGCCTTCCGATATACAATCAATTATGTGAATTACCTTTCTATATACCTGAAGGGTACATGAAAGGCCATTCAATATACCGATGATACGTGGAAGAACCGGGCGAGTCCCAGGTTTCAATGCAGCAAAATAATGTCAGCTCCTACATTTTATGATGCTGAAACACATCACTAACTTATCACTCAAATTTCTATACAATTTTATACCTATAAATACTGTTAATTTTAACTTGAGCGGTTAGGTTAATGCATGGAGTTCTGACAGAAATGTAAATCCATGCAAATATGGAATGCAGATACTTTCACTTTACCATTCAAGACATGCCTACTTACAGGAAGGAGAGAGTATTTTTCTTTTCAATTTTTCGTTTCAAAACCAAAAATTTCCCAAACTACACCAAACATTTTTTTCCTGAGAAAGAGAAACAAGCAACAAACTTCAAACTGAGTTTTTGAAAGCAAGCAAAATAGGGTAAGATCTCTTTTTCTAAGAAGAAAGACAGGAAACACTCAAAGGCATATTCAATACTTTTTTCAATTTTTCCTTTCAAAACTAGAAATATCTAACTTAAAATCACTAATATTTTTCTTTTGATGAGATCAGAATGTAAAAGAAAGAGAAGAAAATGGAGATCTAAAATCTTACAAGGCTAATCAGAGGTCCAATAATTGATCTTTAAACAAAAATATGAACGAGTCTCAACAAAAAAATTCTTTTTCAAAGCAAAAAGAAGTCCTTCACAAACGTTTAATGAAAAATGAAAACAAGCAATCAATCAAGCAAGTCTTTCTTTTTAGATTTATCTAACAATAAAATTGAGATCTAACTGATGCTAAGCTCTGAAACAACACTCCTTTCACAAAATTTAAAACCAAGCATACAAGCAAATGAAAAGATGAGTCTTTACTAGCTCTTTGGTTTCAACAAAATAAGCCTTTTACCACATCCAACTTTGGCATTCAAACACTCAAATCTCTTTAACACAAACCTAGAGACTCTGAACTGAAAGTAACTGAATCAAAATTTTACAAAAAAATTGAAAAAACAAGTTTGGAAAAAGCTACCTGGCACCGCTTCGATAGGGTCCCTAACAGAGTGGTTCTGCAAGAGCATCGCTTCCTGAATCCTGATCATAGGTCTTGGCACCGCGTTCTTCTAACTGAGTTCAGGAAGTGGCACTGCTTACTACCCACTATGCATGTGTGGTTCCTTATAGATGTCCAAAACAAAGAAAATCAAGAAAAAGAAAAATCAATCAGTGTGCAACTGGCATTTAAATCATGAATTAAAAGTAATTGAAGGCACAGAAAGTGAGAAAAACCTAGATCTGAATAGATCTCATGATACCAAACCAAAATCTCACTAGATCAGCTAGTGGATCTGATTGAACTGATAAAGATTGTAGCTTGGATTTCGAACAAGTTTTTGAAAAGAATAAGGAAAATCAGATCAATTGAAGCTCTACCCTAGCGGAGTTGCCATATTTGTAGCTAGGAATTTTGCACCTCCCAAGGACAGGAATTCTTCCTCTATAGTCTGAATGGTTTAGATCTAGATCAAATGGTACACAACAAGATTGGAATACATTCCCTAGAATGGGTGGAGATATGGAATCAGTGTCTTTGATGTAATAGTATAGTTGTTTCCTGTAATGATGGTCCTTCATGGATGTACCTGCATAAACACAAGAAAACAACAAACAAGATCAAATAGCACCAGAATATGATACACTATTCTATTTTGATGACTAAGGAATTCAACAATAAAACATACGATAATAACACAATATATTTTATGGGAGAGGAACCAATTTTGCATTAAATAATAGAGAAGAAGTTTACAACCTATGCCTTAGTGTCGATGTATTCCTTCACAAAGCCAACATCTCGTCCACAATAGCTCCAACTTGTTCCCTCAAGCCCACTCTACTTATTTAGGCCAGAATGTCAAAGAAACTTCATAACATTTACTCTCTCCTCAACCATGGAGAATGAGCCTCCTTTTATAGGCTTGGGATGGAGAAAGATGGTTGAGAAATTTGTGGATGAGGTGGAGGGGATATCCCAAAAGGATGGATCTCAAGTACAGATATCCCTAGGAGGTAGGGATGAGGTTGCCACGAAGCTTCTTTTCGATAATTTTCGTGAAGACTTCTCTTCTCCACTTTTTACCAAGGGCACTGCTTCTCCTCCACTATAACAAAGCTGTGCTAGGGAAGAACCTATCATTGTATACAGGCCATAAGCGGTGGCACCATTTACTGTCAAGAGACAGTAATCGTTATGTGAGTTTTATGAAGGAGGTAATGCGCCTTGCTAATTGGTCAAAGACGGTGCTCAACTTATGCTTGTAAAATTGTAAGCAATGAGGAAAAAGTTAGTATTCCAATTCATATTTTGGGATTTGAGGTCTAATATGATGTTTGGGTTCTCTACACGTGGTGGTGACAAGATTTAGGTGTAACAATGTTCGAGAATGTCATGATTTTTATATTTTTATTAAAATTTGTGAATGAAAAACCTTTTGATGGGGATGTTTGATGCTATATATGGACTGGGCTGATGTGTCACAACAAAAGGTGATGTTTATAGCTATGGAGTATTGTTATTGGATATGCTCACTAGAAAAAAAACCACCCACAACATGTTTGCAGAAGTAATGAACTTGCAAAAATGTGTGCCTAGCAATTTTCTAGATTGAGATAGGTAAGTAGTGGATAAGAATCTATTAAGGAGGACTAGTATCATCTATGAATAAGATAAGGAACTTAATTGATTTAGTCTCCTTCTAAGTGTGGATTTGATTTGTACAAAATAATCCCCTGTGGGGCGACCTTCTATGATTGACAATGTGGGTATGTCACATAACATCCAAGAGAACTTTTCTCAAGTTGTTGCCATCCAAAATTCCAATCAAATATAACACATTTGATATCCAATACAAGCACAACTCACAACAAAATTGGTGAAGACCAAAGATCTTCTACATTGTAGTCTATTGTAAGGGAGAAATGGTTGTATAATTGAACCATTAAGTGATTTGAGTCCATCCCATTAGTTTCATGTAGGTTGAGTCTCATTCTCTTCTTCTTCTTTAGGTGCATGTTTATTTGAGTCCTATTTCCCTCTCCTCTATGTATGCTCATTGTTGGGTTCATGTGCTCGTGTAAAAAATAGAGTTAATATGTGACAAAGAATGTATTGGAAATGTCTCTACATTTGTAAAATCCCCTTTCCTTATATTGAGAAAACTTTATGTATATAAATCTTATTACATTTACAATAAAATGAAATGAAATTCAGTTTTGTTTTATCTGTGTTGTTTGAAACAAAGAAATGTATCTACATCTATAAAATCTCCTTTTCTCATAAGAGGAAAAAATTATGTAAATAATTATTATTACGCATACACTAAATGTAGTGCAATTTAGTTTTATTTATATTGTCCGAACCATATAAATATATCAAGAGATTCATTTTTGTTTTACAAGATTAAAGAGTGAGTTGAAAATTTTGTTCTGCAACCAAAACAACAATAACATGTTGACCAAGATGATGATTTTTAACCTTTTTTGGGGATATTCAACTTGTTGCTCCTTTAAACCTAATACTTTGAAGTTGAAATTGTGGAACAAGATCAATCAATATGACACAACTACCTAATTCTCAAATTTGTTAGTTATTATCTTGCGCAACTAACTTTCATATACTTGTAAAGAATTAGGTTGGACAGCTTTCTTTAATAAAGATTTACTCGGCAAAATTGAGAAGGGAAATTACTATTATGAATTGAAGATTTAAACTTTGATTATACTTTTAATATTTGCAATTTATTGTGAGACACTTTCAATTATTTACACACAAGCTACTAGTTTTAATAATATTATTTTGTTTTATAAGTAAAATGATTCTATTAAAAATACATAGTGTTACAAAAACACTCATGAGAGGGAGAGAGCTTAGAGACTACTTAAACCATTTTTTTCTAAACAAGATAAAAAACAAGACTATGGTATTGTCTAGGGCGAATAACCAATATACCTCTTAGAAAAATCATACATTTAAACCCTCTAGAAACAAAATTTTCCAAGTTGGTTGCAAAATAGATAGATTGAGCTCTATCTGATTCTTCTTGCTTCCAACTTTTTGTGCTCGTGAAAGAAGTCCATTGGTTAGATGGAAGGAAGCAATTTCTCTCTAGATTATTGAGCTCATTGATTATGTAGTTCAACTTTCTTTTATCACTACGTTGATACTCATCATGGTTCTCTTATTTGAGAGACTTTCCTTAGAAGCTCTTTGCAATATTTTTCATTTTGTACCAAAACAACACTAGGAGCTGCTAGGTCTTTGCATTGTTTCTCCTAGTTTGTTTAGGATGCTTCCCAAAAGTCAGATTCTATCAAGAAAAGGGTGTTCCCACAACAACTCCCTTTTCATTTTTGAAAAAAAAAAAAAAGGCCCCCATTAATGTATTTAAAACTGCTACCTTCTTCTACACCATATCTTACTTTCATCTTTTTCTTTTTGAGTCCTATGCTCAAACATTCAGTTATCTCTTGATAGTGGCTGCTTATGAATTTTTTCATTTGATTGAAGCTTCCTTCATGTGACTATTAGCATTGAACCTGGTTTGATTCTTTATGTGTCTTTTAAAGCATGCGCTTAAAGATATCATGATCTTCTCTATGCTCTAACGAACAATGCTTACATGGATGATGGATCCTACATTGTTTTTCATGTTTGAAGTCTTTGAAAATCGGCTTCCAACTAATCACTTAAAAGAAAATTGAATTTGATCGACATATCAATGTCATTTTCAAGCACCGATGCATTTGAAAGTAAATAGGAATTAGGGCTAACTCGAGTAGTGGGCGATGTGTCATATCAATTGCATTTTCTTATTTTCACCTACTTAACTTTAATCACAAACTCTCTTGATCCTTTTAGAACTCTTTTGTTCATCTGGTTGAGTCAATTTTGACTTTTAGTTTGTCAAATTTCAGTTACAATGCTTAATTTGGTGAACTAGACACTTTAGCAAATCAAAATAAAATACTTAAATGGTTAGTTTGAAAAAAAATTGTTTACACCTTAAAATATCAAATGTTAAATATTAAAGACAAGATGAACCTTAGGCATTGCATCACATTTTCCATAACCAAAACTTTTGACAAAAAAAATGCATACGCTTTGAAAATTGAACCCTTAATGTGATTTAACAAAAACTGTTAAATACTAATTTTGATGGAATGACCATGCAATAACCTAGGGAATCATGTTCGAAGTGATATTGTGTTTGTTGGGGATTATCTTATTCTTCTGGGTGGCTCAAATATAAATTTCGACATTTGTGCAAAATATGCGGCTATGTTCTTAATTGGGATAGCACGATGGAATGACCATGCGATAACCTAGGGAATCATATTCGAAGTGATATTGTGTTTGTTGGGGATTATCTTATTCTTCTCGGTGGCTCAAATATAAATTTCGACATTTGTGCAAAATATATGTTCTTAATTGGGATAGCACTTTGGGAGATTAAAATAATTTAATTAATGAATATTTTCGTCAACCTCTACTAATGCATTGAAAGAGAATATATGATAGACATTAAGCAAATCGACATAACCCAACTTGACCATTGCGTCATATATAATGAAACAGAAAATTCATTTAAAATTTTGTTTTATGAAATGTTGCATATCAAAGAATTCAATTATTTTCCTTTGAGCTTAAGAGTCTTAAAATTATTATTATCGCTAAAACCAAAATCCACGATATGCAAATTAATTGTATTTATCTTAGAGCGATCTCGTTTTTGGCTTACACAAATATTTGAAAATAATATAATATCCTTAAACCAACTCTTCCTGCTATTTTGCAAAGCAATAGTTTAAAGAGCGACTCTTTTTCACTGTTTGTTTCGGGTTTTTTGGTAATGTTTCTAGGTGAATCTAGTAACGATCGAATAACAATTATTAAACTTGTATGATTTGGTTTCCTCAAAAGTTTATGACAGTGATGAATTTGTCTCTGCACTTGAAAAAACAATTTGAATTACATAAACATTTGAATTTAAGAAAAAAAAAATCGAATTAGAGCCACAGACTACCGAAAAAAGTTAAAGTCACTTGTTTAGTGTAATATCCTGAATTTTGGACATACCATTTATAGGCGTCAACCTATTGATCTTGATGATTATATTGATGTTTTATTTTTATATTGGGTCAAAGATCCCACTGCATATGAACATGATAATTTTTTTTGTATATTGGGTGTAAGCCAATTGTTGATGATATATATGCATCTATATGTTTTGTGTTGGGCATGGACCCTGAAGCACATGATTGATGAAATGTTTTGTGTTGGGCGTGGACCCTGAAGCACATGATCGATGAGATGATTTGTGTTGAGCATAAAGCTCTGGAACACATGAAAATATAATTGGAAATGTTGGGCATAAGCTCTAGAGCATTCCATGTTGATCTTGAGCATAATCTCTAGAGCATCGGATCTTTGGGCATTGTATCCCTAGCTGTATCATACAAGTACATCCTAGCATTTAGTGTTGAGCGAAAGATACGGAATTGCATTATGTTTGTAACTCCCTACTATAGGCATTGAGTATGGGCTCTAGTAAGCACTAGGAGTTATTGAAAAGAATTTAATAACTTCTGAGCGAAAATAGCTCGAGAAAAATATTGATCATCATCATACTTAATTATAAGTGTTCTCATCAAAGTACTGAAGAGATACCACGTTATACGAGGGAAATCGAGCTACCACGTTATACGAGGGAAATCCAACATGCAAGGATGTTTAGAATTGCCTATCCTAGTAGACCTAAGCCATCTATCTAATTGACCTTCATGAAGAAGTGACGTTAAGTCTAGGGATCATGACGCATGATGCCCGAAGAGAAATGCTAAACAAGTATTTTAATACTATGTACTTTATACATAGTATGTATAAAGAATTAATTATAATTACTTATATAATTTAATAAAGAAAGAAGAGAAGCTCCGTCAATTGCTATTTATTATTAAAGTATTTATAAATAGTGAAATATCTATGAAAGATTTACTAGGAACTAGTTTAAAGTTCCTAGGTTAAGAATTGAAAATTGCCCCAGTAAATTAAAAAGGGTTAAATCAAGAAATCAAGAATTTCTTGATTTAACTGCCCGTTTGACTGAAAAGTCTGCCTATAAAGACTCAAGCCAAACAAAGGCTTGGGGTTTTGATTTTTATCTTGGAGAATTATTATTCTACCTGTTTTTGCTCTCAAGTGTTTTCTTGGAGAATTTTCTCCTGCAAGGAAAATAGGACTGATTGAGAACTGAATACCAGTTAGGAAACCCTACCTTAGCAGCTCTAAGCTACTTGCATGTTGGAGTCTAGTTCGGGGGGGTTCGGATTAGAACCAAGAACGGTTCTGAGTCATGGTTGGGAGGAAAGTGGTAGATCCCAAGTGATTTGGTCATCAAAATCAGAAGTCCGATCTATCTTAAATTGATAATGTTGGTTATTTGAAAAGTGTGTAGATTCAGCCATTAAAGGAGCTTCAAGAAGATAAATCACAGGTACGAATTCTTAGTATGTCAAAGTTCATTTCTACGGTAAAATACTGGCTACTTTATGTAAAAGCTTCTATATATTTTACTAACCCTAGGTAATTGATGTTCTACTTATATTTTTCTAGGGTCTTTATTTCTCTTCAATATTCCTAGGATGGGAAATATTATCATAGGCTGTATATAGCTAGGTTCCCATCTTTAAAATTTGTGTTTTGTATTCATTTTCATATTCAGAAATTAATACTGTAGACTAGGTAAATCTAGACCTTCTATTTAAATGTTCACCTATTACTTATATCTCTACTAACATATTACATTTGTCAGTAGAAACATGTGTTTCAGATTATAGTAGATTTAACCATAGGAGTAAGTTTAAAGAAGTAAATATACTTTATAGATACCCTAGGGTATTACTGATCACCAGAAGTATTTTATAAAATAATTATATATACATATAAGTAAGAGTATCAGGTATAAATCTCTATAAAAACTATCTATGCATTTATTTCTAAAAATTAAATAACCCATCCAAGACCTTTCAAGGTTTGTAACCATATTACAAATTATATTAAAATATTTCACATAAATAAAACAACATTAATAATAATCAGAGCGATATCGTGGCCATCCATGTGGGCCTTATTAAGACTCTACTATAACACCTACAGTCTTAACATCTATATTAAAACACCATAATTCACATGCATTATATTTTTAATAGTCCCATACAAGATCTATTTTAAACATCGATCTAAAAGTTTCATCAAGTAACATTCATACAACTCTATTTTAATAAACAGAGGTTGTATTTAATAAACATAGGTCGTGGTATTGACCCTCACAGGTTGCAACTTCATTTCATAAACAAAATTAAAATCCATAATAAGAACCGTAACATAAATCATCACCATAATCAAAATGCATAACCAAATCCATAAAGTAAATTCCTATCTATTATTTCTTATAAAAGATTTCATAGTTTGAAATCGCCCTAGCCCAAAACGACGAAGGTTGTATGCTCAGTCACCGGCCATGACCCTTTTTACAAAATCTAACCACACAGTATTAATCACAGAGGCCACGACTCACACCATTGCCATACAATTAAAATGCCTACACTAGCAGAGAGGTCGTAAGGCTCTAGCTACAACACGCCCTCGACCGCTAAACATTTTAATACATAGTCCAAGTTATTTAAAAACAACGAGTGCCATTGAGGGTATGCATAACCTGGCCTCCATGAAACCCACTAACGTTTTAATACAAAGTGCTCACATAAGTCACTAACAAAGTCAAATAACGTTTTAAAACACAGTCCATTTATCACATAAGAACCAGATGCCATAAACAATGAAAATACAAGCTATCGTAGCACTGTGGGAAGGCTCATGCCATTAATGGCATGGCCTTCACCCACGCGGTCGAAATTTACATTTATCAAACTAATCAACAACAGTTACACACAGAGCATTCGGTAAGGCATATGCCTATGCCCATTAGAAACCCCAACTTATTTAATTAAAGAGCTAGATAAAAACTCAGGATGAAATCGCATACATCATAAACCTTTACAATTGATATAAAAACCAAAGCTTACATCTATTTACACAAAGTTTCCCAAATGTTTGTGCACAGTCGCCATTAAAGGCCGAGAGGAAGGTTTTACACGGGCGTGCCAATGGGCTATGGCACCATTTATTGCAATGATGCAACCCATGGCTATAAAAGCCCAAAACCATAACATTAACGTTTTACATAACCAAAATAAACATTACATAGAGCCGAATGGCCTAAGCATCAAGTCACGACATAACGCCTCAACATTAAAAATAACCAAGTCTGTATTCAAATCCCGAAGGCGAAATCAGTTCCACTATAGCATCAAACCCCAACCAAATAACCAGTCGAAACATAGCCCTGCCACAGGATTGAAGGGTGACAAGCATAAGCTTGATGAGCAGGCTTACCGTGGCCATGAATGCAATGCTGAGAGCTAATTGTGTTGTAGCCATGCTACCCTCCTTTCGTTTCGGCACCTGCAAGAAACAACCAAATGGAGATGAGGAGTATGCCATTTCTTTCAAACTGTAAACCAAATAATGTTCAGGCTTATAAGTTCACGTGGGCTTACCTTCACAAGCTGGAGGTCTCCTTGATGGCCATACTTTTGCACAGAGCCAAACAATGAAAACCCAAATGTCAAATACAATACACATCCATCCTGATCCAAGCCTAAGGGGAATGCTGTCATGCTTTCCCACAAATATTTAATGCACCAGGATGGCGTCCATTAACATTTCCATAAACCCACTCCTATAGTCACGAGTTGTTACAAAGTATCGATTATCACCACCCTTCATACCATCGCTTAAACCCTAAAACATATGGTTTATACCATATACTATGTCACCCTAAATGTTAAACATCAATGTTATCACATTACAAAGCTTGCACTATGATAGCATTACCATAATACTTAGTCATAGGTTGCACTAGTTCAAAGTTTAAGACCCTTGCTTAGGAATGTAGATAAGGTTTAGTCCATAGGTTTAGAGCTTAGAGTTTAATACCAAGGGTTTAATATCATAGTGTTGAGCTGTTTAGGCTTAAGGACCATGGAATACAAAGTATGCCATGTAAATCTCTCGAATTATCAAATTCGAAGCTCTGCTCTCAAACCATTAATAACCTGCCATTAAAAGAGAATAGGAAAAGTTAAAAGAATATATAGTAAAAATATACATAGCACGAAAAGATATTAATGACATCTAAAAATGACGAATTTAAGACCATAACGAAAAATAATCAATATATAGAAAATTTAGCCGTAATGACTAAATTGACAATAACAACACTTACCAAGTTTGAAAAACCAAGTCGATAGGCAACATAATAACTAGAAGCAGGTTATCGACGACCAAGGCTGTCAACACACTATACATCTAATCCCATCACAAGTAATGAAATGCGTAAACAAAAGAGAAAGGTTCCTTAGTTCGATTGAACTAAGTAAGCCTACGTAACCAAGTAATACCTTACCTCTCAGATCGTCACGAAAGAACTAGTCCCACCACTCCACCACTATATTCCCATCAACAAAGTTAAGTTAGCTTATACTTAATAAACAAAGAACACGTGTGCAGAAGTAAATCAATGAACTATATAATTCACTAACTCACCAACCTTAATAACTAATATGTACAAATAGTTTAAATAACAAAATTAAGACATAAGAAGTAAATGAACTAATAATCACTGAATGGATAAGAGATTAACAAGACAATATGAGCAGTTTCTGAAGATATCAAAAGTTAAGTAGCGCATGTAATTCCCCTCTGGGTAGTTTTTAAACTAGCCTATAATTTTTTATTTTTCAATTTTTGGGAACATTAGAAGTGGTATGAGAGCCCAATTTCAATACTGAGATACTTATGGGCGCACTAGGAATTCATGCATAGAAAATAAAGTATGATGAGTAAATTTTGTTACTAACAAAAAATTTTGCTGCAATTAAAAATTTTTGTGTCATAGGAAAATTTTTACAGTGTTGTTCAATTTATGAACACAGAGAGAAAACAACTAGCATGAAAAAAAGACCACCCCCACTCCGGAAATGAACTTGGTGGTTGAGATAAACACTGATGTGCTAAAAACTTTGCATAGTCTTCAAACTGATTTGAAGAGTTTTAGAGAAGACAGTCTAAATGAAACAAATGAACAACAAGTTATAAATGAAGCATTATTGTGTAACATGATGGGAGGGAGCCTGGAAGGTAGATCTACCCAGTCCATCAACAGATCCAAAAGAGAACCGTACCATGAGTGGGCTAGCAACCCAAGAGAAACAGAAAAAGAAGGTACACCTGAAGCAACCAAAAGGAGATCATCACAGTCTTGCTAGTGATGACTCACTTTCTCCATGGAGAAAGGGGCAAAGAAGTGATGACAATATTCAGGGGGAGTTTCGAAAAATAAGAGCCTTGGCCTATGAAGGTGAAGTAAACATGGGAGAAAAGGTTGATGAATGGTTGCTGGGAATGAGTAAGTGTTTCCAGGTTCATAACTATTCAAGTGTGATACAGGTTAGGCTTTCCATCTACAACCTGAATGGTAAGGCAGCAAGATGGTGGAAAGATTTAAAGCACACCAAGAAAGATGAGCTGCGAGAAATAAGCTGGGAAAAATTTCAAAATATTTTCCAAGAAAAATACATGTCGAAAAGGTTCTTTGACCGCAAGGTAAAAGAGTTCCATGAACTGCGCATCGGGTCCATGACTATGGATGCATTTATAAATAGATTTTTAGATCTGCTGCATTATGTACCATATATCAAAGAAGAGAAGGTGAAGATCCAACAGTTCCTAGGATGTTTTTCTCCCACTTTTCAGGACAGGATTGAATTCGACATGCCAAAGACACTAGATAATACAATACACAAAGCCAGACTCTGCTATGAGCATTGGCAGTTACGGCAAGAAAAAGAACTAAAACAGAGAAAATTCTAGAAACTTTTCTGATAACCGCAAACCTGGGTCAAACTTGCAGCCTTATAGAAAGAAAAATAACAGCTTTCAAGTGAATGGGAACTTTAATAAACCAGGCACGAAACCTTATGTACCAGCTCCTAATGGTAATAAGAAAGTGACAAGTGGATCATATGCTACCCCTCTAGCGATCAAGTGTTGGAAATGCAATGGGACACATTATGCCCGAGATTGTAAGAACAAGAACAATGGAGTCTTGAATAACCTACAAGAAGAACCTACCATTGAGGATATAGCAGGAACCCCACGAATCTATGTAGCATTAGATGGCCAACAGCGAAACATCAAGCTACAATGGTCAAGATCGAAGGTAAGTTCTTGAACACCCCTGTTTCAATACTTATTGATCCCGGTACTTTTCAAAGCTATGTTGCACCTAAGATTGTTGATTTATGTAAGTTAGGCAAAGTAAAGCATGATAAACCTTGGCTAGTACAGTTAGCCACCAGTACAAAACAGAAGGTTTCAAAAATTGTTAAAGAATGTGAAGTAAACCTGAATGGTTTCCTTACTAAGGTAAACCTGAACATCCTACCTTTATGATCATATGATATTCTTATCGGCATGGACTAGTTGGAACAACACCATGTCATGCTCAATTGTCTACACAAGTCTATCTTGTGTATTGATAGCCAAGGGAACCAAGTGAAGGTTCAAGGCATCCCCAAGAAATTTTCTGTAAGACAAATATCTGCCTTACAAGCAAAGAAGTGTGTTAGGAAGGGCTGGAAGTTATTTGCATTGAACATCCAAGATCTAGAGTCAAATAGAGAACAACACATATAAGACTTCCTCGTTCTTGAAAAATTCAAGGACGTGCTTCCCGAGGAAATCCCCGGATTACCTCCGAAGGAGACCTAGACGTTTCCATCGAACTGACCCCAGGTTCAGTTTCATCGTCCAAAGCCCCTTACCACATGAGTGCACCAGAATTGGTGGAACTCAAACTGCAGTTGTAGAAGTTTATAGAGAAAGGGTATATTCGACCCAGTGTGTCCCCTTGGGGAGCATCGATTTTGTTTGTAAAGAAGAAGGATAGTATGATGTGGATGTGCATTGATTACCATTAGTTGAACAAAATGACTATAGAGAACTACTACCCACTCCCTAGGATCGATGATTTATTCGATCAGGTGGGAGGAGCCAAAATCTTTTCAAAGATTGACCTGCAATTCGGGTACCATCAGGTATGGATCCGAGACAAAGATATTCTCAAGACCACTTTTTGTACGAGGTATGGGCACTAAGAGTTTGTAGTGATGCCATTAGAGTTGACCAATGCACCCAAAAACTTTATGTGTATGGTGAACAACATATTCAGTAAGTATCTGGATAAGTTTGTACTAGTATTTATTGACGACATTTTGGTTTATTCCAAGAGTAAAGAGGAACAAGAAGAACACCTTCGTATAGTACTTCAAGTGTTGAGAGAACACCAGCTCTATGCTAAGTTTAGTAAATGTGAATTTTACAAACCACAAATACACTACCTAGGTCACATCATATCTGAGGCAGGAATAGCTGTGGACCCAGAAAAGATTTGAGCCATAAAGGATTGGCCTACCCCGACTAGTGTCACTGATATTAGGTCCTTTTTCCGGTTTTGCCAGGTATTATCGAAAGTTCATTTAGAACTTCTCAATAATTGCTTGCCCCACGACGGCTTTACAGAAGAAAGCAAACAAGTTCTTATGGACTGACAAGTGCAAAGAAAGTTTTCAAAAGCTTAAGCAGCTTTTGATGACCGCACCAATGTTGTGGATTGCGGACCCCAATGGGGATTTCGTTGTATGTACAGATGCAATCAAGGAAGGACTTGGAGGATTCCTCTTGCAAAACAACCATGCGATCTATTATGAATCATAGAAATTAAAATAGCATGAGCAGAATTATCCCACACACAATCTTGAGCTAGTGGCCATTTTCCACGCTATGAAGATGTGTAGGAACTACCTCACTAGAAGGAAGTTCCTTCTAAATACTGACAATATGAGTTTAAAATATTTTTTCAATCAACCCGATCTGAATGCGAGGCAAGCCATATGGTTGGCTTTCCTGAGTAAGTATCACTTTGAACTAAAGCATCTCAAGGGCAAAGAAAACAAGATTGTCGATGCTTTGACATTAGAGGAAATTTCAACTCAAAATGGGCCTCCTAAGGAAAATTAATAAAATAATAGTTAAAATAATAAAATAATATTTATTAATTTTGGAGGAAGNTCGTATTTTCAACATATCTCTGTGTGTTTTTAATCAAATTTCGATTGGGAGAGCTCGTTGGATCTGGAATTAAATTCGCATCCAATGAGTACCCACTTGGAATACTTTTGACGAGCCCCGCTACCCCAAAAACAAGAAATACCTGAAAAAATGTGATGGTGACATCACAATCACGTTTTTTAAGGTATTTCTTGTTTTTGGGGTAGCGGGGCCCATCAAAAGTATTCTGAGTGGGTACTCGTTGGATGTGGAATTTAATTCCACATCCAACGATCTCTCTCGATCCAAATTTGAGTAAAAACATAGGGATATATGTCGAAAATATGAAGAAAAAAAAGTAGTTTTTTTTATGATACCTATCCCCAAATTTATATTAAAAATTTGTTTAAGAGGTGCTCCCTTTTTAAATTTTAAAGCATTTTGATTGGATAATACATGATGACATGGAATTTTTCTTATTTTTGGAAGACCCATTTTAAATTGAAATTTTCTCTAATGAGTCGACGAACTCATATGATATATGAGGTGACCCTGAGTCAAACTGATGCAGATTTGCATGAGAAGATTAGAATGGCGAACAAGGTTGACCCGTTCTATGTGGAAATTATCAAGAAGGTCCAAGAGGATCGGTTGTTTCAACAACAGAAGGAATACAAGGTGGATCACTCCGGACTACTATGGTCCAAGGATAGATTGTATGTTCCAGATGGAGGGGACAGTCGGTCCAGCATCCTCATAGAATTTCATAGGGAACCCTGCTCAGGCCACCCAGGATATCAAAAGATGATATCTGTCATCAAGAGACACTTTTTCTGGCCCAAGTTAAAGGCCGACATTGCAATGGTTATCGCGAAATGTCAGAAATACCAGCTAGTTAAAGTTGAGCATCAGCATCCTTCAGGATCGCTACAGCCATTGCCCATTCCAGAATGGAAGTGGGAGGTTATCAGTATGGATTTTATTACTGGCTTACCGAAAATCAAGAAGCAAAATGATTCCATCTTTGTAGTCGTTGACAAGCTGTAAAAGGAAGCACACTTCATTCCCGTGAAATCGACCTACAAGGCTCTGAACATTGCCAATATCTTCCTAAAAGAGATATTCATATTGCATAGGATACCCAAATCAATTATCTCGAATTGAGATGTTAAGTTTACAGGAAAATTTTGGAGATCTTTATTCTCTGGATTAGAGACACAACTGAACTTTAGCACTGCTTATCAGCCATAGACGGATAGTCATACTAAAAGAGCAAACCAAATTATTGAAGGGTATCAGGCTTCAGCCAAGATGAGTCCTTTTGAGGTACTCTATGGACGGAAGTGTAGGACCCCAGTTACTTGGGACAGTCCGATGGATCGACTCATGTTAGGGCTGACCTCTTACTAGACTTGGAACAGTTAGTTACTGAGGTCCAAGAAAATCTTAAAGAGGCACAAGCCGTCAGAAAATTTATGCGGATAAGAAAAGAAAAGATAAATACTATCAAGTAGGTGAGCATGTCTACTTGAAAGTGAAAGCAAAACGAAGCTCATTGAGCTTGGGTAGGTGTGGTAAGTTGGCACCTAGGTTTTTGTGGACCTTTTGAAATTTTGGCCAAGAAAGGACCAGTGGCTTATGAAGTAGCATTACCTGCGCATGTAAGAGTTCATAATGTTTTCCATGCATCTTTATTAAAGAAATATGTTTATGACACTAAGAATTTCATTGATTGGTCATTATTACAGGTGGAACCTAAGGGGAAATTTTCCCCTAAGCCTTTGCATATATTGGACAAGAGAGAAGTGCAGCTTCAGAATCACACTATAGTCCAATTGAAAGTGCAGTGGAAGCACTTTGAGCTAGATGAGGCTACCTGGGAGAATGAGGCCACCATGAGAAAGGATTACCCCTCCTTGTTTCATGATATCATTCAGAGTCCCTAGGACACCAGGGAGAGTGTTGTACTAAGTTGGGAGGGATGTAATATCTTGAATTTTGGACCTACCATTTATAGGCATGAGCCTGTTGATCATGATGATTATATTGATGTTTTATTTTATATTGGTTCAAAAACCCCATTGCATATGAACATGATGATTTGTTTTGTATATTGGGAGTAAGCCAATTGTTTATGATATATATGTATATATATGTTTTGTGTTGGGCATGGACCCTGAAGCACATGATTAATGAAATGTTTTGTGTTGGGCGTGGACCCTGAAGCACATGATAGATGAGATGAATTGTGTTAAGCGAGATGCTCTCGAGCACATGAGTACTTACATTTGTGTTGAGCATAAAGATATGGAACACATGAAAATATAATTGGAAATGTTGGGCATAAGCTCTGGAGCATTCCATGTTGATGTTGAGCATAAGCTCTGGAGCATTAGATCTTTGGCCATTGTATCCCTAGGTGTATCGTACAAGTACATCCTAGCATTTAGTGTTGAACGAAAGCTCTGGAATTGCACTATGTTTGTAACTCCCTGCTATAGGAGTTAAGTATGGGATCTGGTTACTGAAAAGAATTTAATAACTTTTGAGCGAAAATGGATCGAGAAAAATATTGATCATCATCATACTTATTTATAAGTGATTAAATAAAATTTTGAATTTTTGTATTCTCATGAAAGTACTGAAGAGCTACCACATTATATGAGGGAAATCCAACACACAATGATGTTTATAGTTGCCTACACTAGTAGACCTAAGCCATCTATCTAATTGACCTTCATGAAGAACTGCCGCTAATTCTAGGCATCATGACACATGATTCCCGAAGACAAATGCTAAACAAGTATTTTAATACTATGTGCTTATAGATAGTATGTATAAAGAATTAATTCTAATTACTTATATAATTTAATAAAGAAAGAAGAGAAGCTCCACCAATTACTATTTATTATTAAAGGATTTATAAATAGTGAAATATCTATGAAAGATTTAATAGGAACTAGTTTAAAGTTCCTAGGTTAAGAATTGAAAATTATCCCTGTAAATTAAAAAGGGTTAAATCAAGAAATCAAGGATTTCTTGATTTAACTGCCCCTTTGACTAAAAAGTGTGCCTATAAATACTCAAGCCAAGCAGAGAGTTGGGGTTCTGGTTTTTCTCTTGGAGAATTATTATTCTTCCTATTTTTGCTCTTAAGTGTTTTCTTGGAGAATTTTCTCCTACAAGGAAAATATGACTGATTGAGAACTGCATACCAGTTAAGAAACCCTCCCTTAGGAGCTCTAAGCTACTTGCATGTTGGAGTCCATCTCAGGGGGATCCGGATTAGAACCAGGAATGGTTACAGGTCATGGTTGGGATCAACGTGGTAGTTCCCAAGTGATTTGGTCATATCTGTCTTAAATTGATAATGATGGTTATTTGAAAAGTGTGCAGGTTCAACCATTGAAGGAGCTTCACGAAGATAAATCATAGGTACGAATTCTTAGTATTTCAAGGTTCATTTTTAGGGTAAAATGCTGGCTTCTTTATGTAAAAACTTCTATATATTTTACTAACCCTAGGTAATTGATGTTTTGCCTATATTTTGCTAGGGTCTTTATTTCTCTTCAATATTCCTAGGATGGGAAATATTATCATAGCCTGTATATAGCTAAGTTCCCATATTTAATATCTGTTTTATGTATTCATTTTCATATTCGAAAATTAATACTGTAGAGTAGGTAAATCTAGACCTACTATTTAAATGTTCACCTATTACTTATATCTCTACTAACATATTACATTTGTCAGTAGAGACATGTGTTTCAGATTATAGTAGATTTAGCCATAGGAGTAAGTTTAAATAAGTAAATATACTTTATAGATACCGTAGGGTATTACTGATCACTAGAACTATTTTATAAAATAATTATATATACATATAAGTAAGATTATTAGGTATAAATCTTTATAAAAACTATCTATGCATATATTTCTACAAAATAAATAACCCATCCAAGACCTTTCAAGGTCTGTAACCATATTACAAACTACATTAAAAATATTCCACATAAATAAAACAACATTAATAATAATCAGAGGGATAGCATGACCATCCATGTGGTCCTTATCAAGACTCTGCTATAAAACCTACAGTCTTAACATCTATATTAAAACATCATAATTCACATGCATTATATTTTTAATAGTCCCATACAAGATCCATCTTAAACATCCATCTAAAAGTTTCATCAAGTAACATTCATACAACTTTGTATTAATAAACAGAGGTCGTGGTATCGACCCTCACAGGTTACAACTTCATTTCATAAACAAAATTAAAATCCATAATAAGAGTTGTAACATAAATCATCACCACAATCAAAATGCATAACCAAATCCTTAAAGTAAATTCATATTACCATTTCCATTATTTCTTATAAAAGATTTCACAGTTTGAAATTGCCTTGGCCCAAAACAACGAAAGTCGTATGCTCAGTCACCGGCCATGACCCTTTTTACCAGATCCAACCACACAGTATTAATTACACAGGCCATGACTCACACCATTGCCATATAATTAAAGTTCCTACATTAGCAGAGAGGTCGTAACACTCTAGCTACACCACGGCCTCAGCTGGTAAACATTTTAATATAGAGTCCAAGTTATTTAAAAACAACGAGTTCCATCGAGGTTCTGCATACCTTGGCCTCCATGAAACCCACTAACATTTTAATACATAGTGCTCACATAAGTCATGGAAAAAGTCAAATAACGTTTTAAAACACAGTCCATTTATCACATAAGAACCAAATGCCATAAACAATGAAAATACAAGCTATCATAGAACTATGGGAAGACACGTGCCATTGACGGCATGGCCTTCACCCACGCGGTCAAATTTTACATTTATCAAACTAATCAATAGCAATTACACATAGAGCATCATGTAAGCCGTATGCCTATGCTCACTAAAAATCCCAACTTATTTAATTACAAAGCTAGATAAAAACGCAGGAGGAAATCGCATACACCATAAACCTTTACAATTGATATAAAAACCAACGCTTACATCTATTTACACAGATTTTCCCAAATTTCTATGCACAATCGCCATTAAAGGCCAAGAGCAAGGTTTTACATAGGTGTGTCAATGTGTAATATCCCGAATTTTGGACCTACCATTTATAGGCATGAGCCTATTGACCATGATGATTACATTGATGTTTTATTTTATATTGGGTCAAAGACCCCACTACATATGAACATGTTGATTTGTTTTGTATATTGGACGTAAGCCTATGGTTGATGACATATAGCTATATATATGTTTTGTGTTGGGCATGGATCCTAAAGCACATGATTGACGAAATGTTTGCATCGGGCGTGGACCCTGAAGCGCATGATTGATGAGATGTTTTGTGTTAAGCGAGAGACTCTAGAGCACATGAAAACTTACATTTGTGTTGAGCATAAATCTTTGGAACACATGAAAATATAATTGGAAATGTTGGGCATAAGCCCTGGAGCATTCTGTGTTGATGTTGAGCATAAGCTCTGGAGCATCGGATCTTTGGCCATCGTATCCCTAGGTGTATTGTACAATTACGTCCTAGCATTTAGTGTTGAGCAAGAGATCTAGAATTGCACTATGTTTGTAACTCCCTGTTATAAGAATTAAGTATGGGCTCTGGTAAGCACTGGGGTTACTGAAAATATTAAAATCACCTCTGAGTGAAAACGACTCGAGAATAATATTGATCTCATCATACTTATTTTAAGTGATTGAATGAAATTTTGAATTTCTGTATTCTCATCAAGTACTGAAGAACTACCACGTTATATGAGGGAAATCCAACATGCAAGGGATGTTTAGATTTGACTAGCCTAGTACACCTGAGCCATCTATCTACTTCACCTTCATAAAGAAGTGTCATTTAGTCTAGGGATCATGACACGTGATGCCCGAAGACAAGTGTTAACAAGTATTTTAATACTATGTATTTTATACATAGTATGTATAAATAATTAATTATGATTAATTATATAATTGAATAAATAAAGAAGAAAAGATCCACCAATTATTATTTATTATTAAAGGATTAATAAATAGTGAAATATATGTTAAAGACTAGCTAGGAACTAGTTAAAAGTTCCTAGGTTAAGAATTGAAAATTACCCCAGTAAAATTAAAAATGGTTAAATCAAGAAATCAAGTATGTCTTGATTTAATTGACCCTTTGACTTAAAAGTATGCCTATAAAGACTCAAGCCAAGCAAAGGCTTGGGGGTTCTAATTTTCATATAGGAGAATTATTATTCTTCCTGTTTTTCTCTCAAGTGTTTTCTTGGAGAACTTTTTCTGCAAGGAAAAGAGGATTGATTCAGAACTAATTACCAGTTAGGAAACCCTACCTTAGGAGCTCTAAACTACTTGCATGTTAGAGTCCAGCTCGGGGGGATCCAGATTAGAACTAGAAATGGTTCCGGGTCATGGTTGGGAGGAACGTGGTAGTTCCCAAGTGATTTGGTCATCAAACAGAGGTCCTATCTACATTGAATTATTAACACTGGTTATTTAAGTGTGCAGTTGCAGCCATTGACAAAGCTTCAATTTTAGGTATGAAACCCTTGAAGGCCTATTCTATTTCTTCCCTAAGTTTCATTACTGTTTATGTTAAGTAATGGCTGCAATGAAATTTCTAACCCTAATGGATATGTTTTATGGTTATCAATCTGCTAGGGTTGTTTATGCAATCTACTAATCATAGGCTGGAGAAATTTTATTATATGTTGTACATTGCTAGGGCTTGTACTTTGAGTGGAATTCTATAATTATCTCCATTTTTAGTTTATGTGCACCATACCTAGTTTTTGTTACCAGCTAGCCTATTCTATAGGTTGCATTACTCTGCTGACATATTTCATTAATCAGCAAAGGGTTGTTTTAAATTCAAGATTTGCTCAGAAGTACATGTTGAATATATATATAGAAATACATATAGTTATCAGTATTCAAATAGTTTTATAAGTAATTTACTATTCAATTTATTTATAAACTAAAGTACACAACTTAAATATTCTAAACTAAACCAACTAAGTACAAACAAAGAAGACTAAATCTAAGATAATAACTCATTAAAGGCCTTCAAGGTCTGTTTCAATAAGTACAAAATAAATATCATAACATTCCATTAAATAAGCATAATCATAATTAACCAAACAGAGAAGGCATCATGACCATCCATGTGGTCTAATATCAAAACTCTATCTTATTATATAAAATTTAAATTCTAAATCACTTAGTCAATAATCACATCCATTTACATAACTCAAATATTTAATTCACAGTCCTATTATTACAGTCATCCATTATAAAAACACAAAGGTTTTTAAAGGTCCCATTTAAATCTATCTACACCTAACCAAACATATCATATTAACCATTTGAAACAACTAAAACCCATTTTTCCAACAAGAGGTTGCGACATCGAATCCTATAGATGTCTAGACTCAAGGTGTTAGCATTAATATAGTCATAAGCATTTCTTATCCAAGCAGTAAGTAATCGCATAACCATCTCTATACATCCCATGCTATACATCTAATATGTGCAGGCTACGCTTTTAAAGCTACGCCACAATCCTTTAACCAAATAATGCATACACTAACAGTGAGGTCATAAATACCCTAGCTATGGCCTCGACCAAGTTCCAATCTAATCACACAATCACGCTAATAAACCAAATCGATATTGTGGGTTATCATAACCCTGGGCTATTACAGCCCTTTTTCTTTCCAAGTAAACAATTTACATTTTAAATGCCAACTAAAAGCTATCACAGTCGTTCGGAGAGGCACATGCCATTCGTGGCATGGCCTGCACCCATGCTGGGCCAATACAAAACTAAGAATACAATACCCGGTTAAAAATACAGACCCATGTATATGCTAAGGCAGAGCATGTGGGGGAAATCCAATGGGCTACGACACCATTGCTACAATGATGCATCCCATGGCATAAATGCCCCAAGCTCTCGAATCTTTCCCTACGCAACATACAAACCAAACAAACAAAGTGTTGTGCATACAGCCATAACCCAAAACAATATTTATACGCAGAGTAAATTTCCACAGGCTTAAAGGCCACGATCGATCCCATTACAGTCCACATAAAATGTAGCATTTAAATAACCATATAAATCCCAAGTTTACACAGTATTAAAATGTTAAAGGCAAGTTGTGAGCTATGGAACCATTACAAGTAATGGTGCAGCCACAGCCCAAACAAATGTCAAACTTCTCAACGAGAGTCCATTTAA
Organism: Pseudotsuga menziesii; assembly: GCA_001517045.1. Classification (NCBI taxonomy): domain Eukaryota; kingdom Viridiplantae; phylum Streptophyta; class Pinopsida; order Pinales; family Pinaceae; genus Pseudotsuga; species Pseudotsuga menziesii. The sequence goes on from LPNX010698882.1 coordinate 336,114, forward strand.
AACCAGAGAAATCTATATCGTAAACCTCAAAGGCAGAGTAAACAAGTGCCACATGAAACCCCAACCCAGTAAAGATTTCCAACTCAGGAATTACTAGAGTGAGAGGAGGAAAATAATCTTGCTAGCAGGCTTACCATGGCCATGAAGAAGAAATCCCAAAATTGACAAATGTATCCTGTGCAAACCCCAGAGCACCTTCATCTCCACCTACAACAAACCAACGATGGCATGAGGAGCATGACCATGCCATGAAGGAACCAACGAAGCAAAGGCGGTTTACACAGAGCTGGTTTAAGCTTACTTGCGAATCGACGAGGTCATCTCCATTCTCCAAATGGGGAGAGGCCACACTAAACCACAATTCCAAGACCATAATACACAAACAACAAATGCCAAGTCCTTTGCCAAGGGTTTTCACCAACCCTGATGGCATTAATGGAACCAGCTGGTGGCCATTAACGCCTCCATAAACCCCAACCATAAGTTTGACGATCAACGTTATATCAACCAAGCCATATGTTAAACCCTCTATAGTATGGTTTTTCCACCCTTTATATGTCAGCGCAGGCTCAATGCTAGTGACATGGAATGTATACCATAATACCAACCTTATGATATGCGCAGCCCTTAACACTATCATATAGTGTTACAATGTTTTCCCTTAGCACCAAGCTTATATTGTTATCACATGCCCTTTATGATAGTTCATATAGGTAGTATATGCGCTTAAGTCATAGTCTAGGTTTGTAGCATTTAGGAATCATGGGAAACGTAGTATGCCATGATGCCCTCGCTAGGAAGAACAAGCATAATTTTACAAGCTCGTAACCAAGGTAAACCTGCAAAACAGAAACAAGAGACAAGTAAGTAACTAAACAAGAGATAGACAATAATAATGGTAGGGAGAATAAGATAATTCATAAGCATCTAGTAAATTAACGAATAAAGATAATTATCAAACATAGGGCATACCTAAGTCGTAAAAAAGATCAGTAACAAAAGTGCAAGACGGAACGGGAAGTATAACTAAGAACTGAATTGTGTCAAGTAACCAATAATCTCGATGTCACAAGAGTAACCTTTGAATCAATGAATAAGGTGCCTTAGTTCAAATGAACTAAGTAATCCTGCATAGCGAAGAATAACCTTACCTCTCAGATCGTCATGGGAGAACGAGTCCCACCACTCCATCACTTTGTTCCCATCAACAAATTCAAGTTAGTTTTTATTAAATAAACAAAGTATGCATGTGCAAGAGAAAAACAATGATCTATATAACTCATTCATTCACCAACAGTAATAACTAAGATATATCGATAGTTTAACTAACAGAATTAAGACATAAGAAGTAAATGAACTAATAGTCATTGAATGGATAATAGATTAACAAGATAGTGGGAAGAATCCGAAGAGGTTGAAAGTATAAGAAGCACCTGTGTTTTCGCACGAGTACTAATGATCCCTTTTGGGTAGTTTTCACTAGCCTATAATTTTTTTTTCTTCAATTTTTGGGGACATTACAAAATCGGCTATGGCACCATTGCTTGCAATGGTGCATCCCATGGCTATAAAATCCAAAAACCATAACATTAATGTTTTACATAACCAAAAATAAACATTACACAGATCCGAATGGCCTAAGCATCAAGTCACGGGATAACGCCTCAACATTAAAAATAACCAAGTTTGTATTAAATGCCCAAAGGAGAAATTGGTTCTGCTACAACATCAAACCCCAACCAAATAACCAGTCAAAACATAGCCCTGCCACAGGATTGAAGGGTGACACGCATAATCTTGATGAGCAGGCTTACCGTGGCCATGAATGCAATGCTGGGAGCCAACTATGTTCTGGTCACACTTCCCTCCATCCCTTTCGGCACCTGCAAGCAACAACCAAATGGGGATGAGGAGTATGCCATTTCTTTCAAACTATAAACCAAATAATGTGCAGGCTTATAAGTTCACGCAGGCTTACCTTCACAAGCTAGAGGTCGCCTCCATGTCCATACCTCTGCGTAGAGCCAAACAATGCAACACCAAATTTCAAATCCAATACACATACATCGTGAGCCAAGCCTAAGGGGAAGGCTATCATGTTTTCCCACAAAAATTAAATGCACCAGGCTGGAATCCATTAACGTTTCCACAAACCCACTCCTATAGTCACGACTTGTTACAAAGTATCACCACCCTTCATACCATCGCTTAAACCCTGGAACATATGGTTTATACCATATAATATGTCACCCCAGACATTAAACATCAATGTTATCACATTACAAATCTTGCACTATGATAGCATTACCATAATACTTAGTCATAGGTTGTGCTAGTTCAAATTTTAGGACCCTTGTTTAGGAATGTAGATAATGCTTAGTCCATAGGTTTAGAGCTTAGGGTTTAATATCATATCGTTAAGGTGTTTAGGCTTAAGCACCATGGAATACAAAGTATGCCATGTAAATCTCTCGGATTATCAAATCTGAAGCTCTTCTCTCAAACCATTAATAACCTGCCAATAAAAGAGCATAGGGAAAGTTAAAAAGACTATATAGTAAAAATATACATAGCATGAAAAGATATTAATGAAATCTAAAAATGACAAATTTAAGACCATAATGAAGAATAATCATTGTACAGGAAATTTAGGCATAATGGATAAATTGATGATAACAACACTTACCAAGTTTGAAAAACCTAGTCGATAGGAAACGTAATAACTAGCAGCAGGTTATCGATGACCAAGGCTGTCAACACACTATACATCTAATCCCATCGCAAGTAATGAATTGCGTAAACAAAAGAGAAAGGTGCCTTGTTTTGATTGAAATAAGTAAGCCTGCCTAACCAAGTAATACTTTACCTCTCATATCGTCATGGGAAAACTAGTCCCGCCACTCCACCACTTTATTTCCATCAACAAAGTTAAGTTAGTTTATACTTAATAAACAAAGAAAACATGTGCAGAAGTAAATCAATGAACTATACAATTCACTAACTCACCGACCGTAAGAACTAAGATGTACAAATAGTTTAAATAACAGAATTAAGACATAAGAAATAAACGAACTAATAATGATTGAACGGATAAGAGATTAACAAGACAGTATGATCAGTTTCTGAAGAGATAGAAAGTTAAGTAGTGCATGTAATTCTACACGAGTAATAATGATCCCCTCTAGCTAGTTTTTTTACTAGCCTATTAAAAAAAAAAAAAATCAATTTTTGGGGACATTACATTTAGATGACTCATTTTTCAAATAAATAATGTTGAAATGACAAACACATTATGTTTACTTAATCACATTAGAGAAAATACAGAGAATATATTGTAGTTTCAAGCAAATGTTATATGCATATAATAAATTCCTCGGTGTTTAAGTGGTAAGTACAAATGACTTTGAAGATTCAGTGCTGGAATTAGGAGAAACATGATGCAACATATTAGAAGACTTTGAAAAGTAAATGGGAAAATTATCTAGTGTGTGAAATCTTATTTGATGTTGTTGTAGATTTGTTATGGGCTATTGGATTTTAAGTTAATTGAGATCAAACAACCCACAATAACTTTTCCATAGCAAATTAAATAATTTTTGCATACTGAATATTGATCGTCACAAAGGAAAAGGCCATGTGAGCACGTAAAAGAAATGATATCAATGAAAATTTTAATGCATCGTTAAAAATGCCAACGACAAACTCTGATAAAAAAATTTGATATCAAAGTTTGATCACATAAAAAGTCAATTAGATGAAATCTACAATTTGGGCACACTAAATCTAATGACGTACATTTCACATGAACCCTAAAAGCAATGAGTACATTTATGTCCTAAATATCAAACGAGGCCACAAATGGGATCATGTGTTTAAGTCCCTCGTTCAAGGAACTCCCGTCCAATACTTAATGGAGTTGGTAACATTATTTGTTTCATGATCTTCGCTTTTGTGGTGAATGTAAATCAGCAACTCACAATTATTTAAAAAAAATTCAAGATGTGGTGACTTTGGTTTTAGTGGTCTGAAAGGAGAATTACACGAGGTTGTTATACATGCCGTGAAGTCCAATGAAGAAGCTATAGCACAAGTTTCCATTGAAAATGAAGTTGTTTATTGACTTGATAATTAACCAATATCAAGAATTGAGGATATGAATGTTGGATTGCAAATATGTCATTTTTTCTACTATAAAAAGACGTATTCATGAGTCATGTTCATTTATTTTTAATGCATTTCAACATCGTTATTTTATCACTTACCTCTAAATCTATCCATTCCACCTATTGGTTAATTATTATGATTTTCTTGACTTTCTAACGATTAAATTTGCATTTATCATGGTTTTATCGATGAAGGTTTAATAATGTGTTGTTGTGGCCAAGAAAAATGTTCCTACGCCAAGATGGTAGTCAAAATCAGATTTCCGGGATTCCTATACCAACATTTCCCGCAATAGAGATTCCCACACCACTAGTTCCTAGACACTCAACATTCCTGCACCAACCTTATCAGAGATTTCTATGCGAACACACTCAGCGTTCTTGCACCCGAAATACTGGTTCACACCAGCTCATGTTCCAACTCGGATTCAAGTGGTTGATCAAGTTATGATTCGGTTCAGGATCTTCAATCAAATATGGAATAAACAACATGTGTTGATTTAAATCTCTATTAAGGGATGTATTTTCATGATTATATTGATATCTATCCTATAAAATTTAAACAATCAATTATTCTTCCTTATATTCAAATGTTTTTAGATCTGAAGATTCACTTTCACTTTTACTTTGGTTCACAACACTATATGTGAAAACAAAGCCTATAAGACTTTATCTATTTTGTACGAATAGGAGAGGAGAAAAATGATACGATATGAATGATAATACAATTTCTGGAGCAACGATTTTGTGAAATGTTCTTCTATTGATACTGTAGCTTATATTCCAATTGATCAAGCGTAGAGGATTATGTTGTTTATGGGATGATTTAGAGTAGATCTGGTTTTCTTTTAGGTGAGCTTGCCTCTTGGTTGGGCCCACCAAAAGGTTCAGTTTGATCTCCCTCTGTATTTATAATTTAATCATATAGAACAGATTTGTTGTTAAGTTGAATTTTTTTTAAGGATAGCTTCTTACATGATTGTTGTGCTATTAGAATATCTTGAAGTCATTTGTTTTAATTAATATTTCAATTTCATATTTAAACTTAACATAGTGATAGTGAGTCGAACATAGATTTTGTTAGCAACTATTTTGATTTTAAAGACAAAATCAGAAGCATTTCAAACATTCAAAGACTTTCATGCATTGATTGAAAAACAAGCACAATAAAAAATTGGTACACTTCGTACTGATAATGGAAAAGAATACTCTTCAAATGCTTTTGAAGCTTATCCTCGTCAACATGGAATTGCACATCAGACTACCATTCCCTACAATCCTCAACAAAACGGTGTAGCAGAGAGAATGAATAGAACCATAATGAATATGGTTCGCTCAATGATGTTTTTCAAGAATGTAAAACTAATGTTTTGGGGTGATGCAGTAATATGTGCAGCATATTTGAGAAATAGAAGTCCATCAAATGCACTTGATAACAAGACTCCACATGAAATGTGGTTTGACCATCTCCCTTCTGTCAGGCATCTCAGAGTTTTTGGTTCCACCTGTTATGCCTTGATTCCGAAGGAGCAAAGAAACAAGCTTGGTGCTTGAAGCAGAAAGTGCATTTTCCTGGGGTATGAAGAATACTCCAAGGCATACCGTTTGTATGATGAGGTAAACAAGAAATTTGTTATTTCCAGAGATGTCATTTTTCTTGAAGCTAATAAAAATGTCCAGTCCATTAAGAGACAGCTTGATCATCTGGAAAATTATCCTCATCCAAAGAACTATTATGAAAATGAATATGAAATTCCAAACCTTGAAGGGGGGATTCCTATTCTGGGTCAATCTTTGGAATTTCCATATGAAGCACCAACTCCCCCGCATGAAGAAGTTCCTGCTACTTCACTTGAACAAGAGGTTCAACTGGATGATGTGATTGAGAGAATTGAAAGACTCTCAATCAATGATGAAGCACCACCAACTGATCAACCAGGACCATCACGGAAGATTCCTAAATGGGCCACAAAGACACTTGAAAGTGTCCATCCAAATGAAGTTGGAAAGACGGGAACAAGAAATTCGAAAAGACATGGAGGAGAAGCAGATAATTCAGGTGATGACATGGATGTATCATTTGATTGTGAATTTAATTTATCTGCTAACTTTGAACCAACTTCCTTTGAAGAAGCTTCTACTCGAGCTGAGTGGAAAGAAGCTATGCAAAATGAGTATGATGCACTCATAAAGAATGGAACTTGGAAGCTGGCTGACCCTCCAGTTGGAACCTAACCAATTGGCTGCAAGTGGGTGTACAAGAACAAATACAAATCAGATGGCTCACTTGACAAGCACAAAGAGAGGCTTGTAGCAAAAGGCTATGCACAGAAAGAAGGAATTGACTATGAAGAAACATTTTCTCCTACAGCAAAATGGGCTACCATCCGTACCTTACTCTCTTTAGCTGCTCAGAAAGGGTGGAAAGTTCATCAAATGGATGTGAAGACTGCTTTCTTGAATGGAGACTTGAAAGAGAATGTTTTCATGTCTCATCCAGAAGGCTTTGTTGTGAAAGGAAAAGAACAAAAAGTATGCAAGCTTGTCAAATCCTTGTATGGCCTAAAACAAGCACCTCGCGCATGGTATGAAAAGTTA
>LPNX010698882.1:342990-407694 GCA_001517045.1 Pseudotsuga menziesii
TATTGATACACTATGAGTCTTGGATCAGCAGCTGTCTCATGGAGATCACGCAAACAATCAGTTCCGGCAGGTTCAACAACAGAAGCAGAATATGTGGCTGCAGCTGAAGAAACGAAAGAAATAGTATGGCTCAGGAAGATGCTTGAATATTTGCAAGAAAAACAAGAGAACTCCACTCCATTACTGGTCAACGATACTTCTGCAATCAAGCTGGCTAAGAATCCTAGATTCCATGATCGAACCAAACACATCAACACAAAGTATCATTTGATTCAACATCATGTAGAGGCCAAGACAATCCATCTTCGACATTGTTCCACAAATGATCAAGTTGCAGACATCTTCACCAAAGCGCTTGGACGAGAAAAGTTTGAAAGATTCAGAAACATGCTCGGACTTACGAACACCCCTTCGGATTAAGAGGGGGATTGTTAGAATATATTCCGTTAGGGATTATTGTAAATAAATAATAAATAGGAATATGAATAGATGTGTAGGAAGATGAAACGACTGGTTCTCAACCACCACATTGTAATGTATAAATATTTGCATTTGGCTATGTAATACTATCAATCGGGAGTTATTACCAACAATTGCTTTTAAGATAAGAAATTCGTTGATGAACACGAATCGTGAGATTGTTTTAATCTCATTTATTGAATCCATTTTGATTAGGGATAGGTTGAATTTATTATGAATCGTTGATGATTGCGTGAGTTAATAAAATAATAGAAATAGGTTAATAAAGTCTCCAGAGAGCTCTCTCTACCTAGTTTTAGGTTTTAATTAATAAGTTTGAATTTTGATTTTGTAGAATTATTTTTGAACATAATCAATAGTATTTGAAACAAAGATATGCTCTATTTCAATGGATAAAATTGATCTTAAATTAGGAAATCAGAGATTAATAGATGTATTCTTTTCATTCTTAAAGTGTGATTCATTTTAATTTGGTTGTGTTAAAGGTAGTGAGTTTATCTTTAAATTGAAAATATCATAGAAGAATATCATTTTTAGTTTTGGGGAAATAGAAATGATTTGGTTTAAACTTAGATTTTGATTAGTTGGTTGTGATTAGAAATTAAATTAGCTTTATGTTTGATTAAATTTTGGTAGATAATTAGTTTTAATAGCAGGAAGATAAGTTGATTGTTTAAATTTTAATTAGTTGATTTTTGTCGTCTTAGGAATTAGTTTGGTTTCCACATTAGATTACTTCCAAGATTCTTAAATACATAAAATAGATTTGAAATTTGTAGATTTAATAATAAAACTATTAGTCTAGTATAAATCAGTACCTATAGGAATAGAATGGTATGAATAGGTATAAGTTGATATCAGTAGGTGTAACTTGATACCAGTGGGTGTAGGTTAGTACGAGTTGGTACAAGTTACCATAATTTTGGGATTTCTGAAATAGATAATTAGTTTTAAAAGATTTGTTACTGTCTCCCAAATAGCCATGCAATTATTGGAAATCATAAGTTTGGTGTTTGGATGAAATTCCATAGAAAATATAATAGGAAACTTTAAATATTCTTTACTGCATTTGAATAGATGAGTGTTCAATTTGGTAGCTTGATAAATGAATGCTAGATTTAATAATGATGGATAGATTTATAATTTAGATGTTATGAAGTTTAAGTTTAGTTTAACATAGAAGAACATTTATGCACATGGATTAATAGATGGTTTGATTTTAGATGCTTTCTTTCACTTTATTTCATTTGTTGAGTTAATGAGATATTTGTAGGATTAATTGGTAACTAGTTTGAATAGGCTAAATCAGGCTCTAATCCTGCACATATTGTGCCTGCACCTTTATATCTACAATTATCTAGATGACAATTTAATGTTGCATATTAATTAACATATAATTTCACCAACATTTTGGTGCCTTTACAGCGGATGTTCTAAAGGGATTAGATCATATTTGTTTTCATAAGTCTCATGTTGTATGTTACATGGACAACATGCGGGAGGAGATAAAATAGTAAGATGAGAGGTAAGAATCTACATGCCCACTTTGGTGGGGTTGCTCCAAATCCTCATTGTTTTCTTTTTATTTTGAAAAGTGTGGTGTGCTTTAAAATTGTGCAATTAGTCTCTATTATTTCTTTTTAGTTTGTTTAAATTTTTTGTTAGTGTGTAGTTAGTTTTCATTTCATTTTTTCATCAAAAATATTAAAAACAAAAAATTTTGGGTGTTGTAAGATCGACATGCACTAATCCATGTGTGAGACAGGACCTAGTAACCAACAATATGGATTCAAAGATGATCACGAGTTTGAAAGAACTTTCTCACATCCTAGCAGCAAATGGGATCTCACTCTCAGCTTCTCAGAAAAAACAAATCTTGACGGCATCCAGGAACCTATATGCCTATCCATAAGTAATAGAAAGAGAGTTCCATGAACATCAGCAAGAAGAGACAAAAGAAACATGGACCACACCTAATGGAGAGAAATCCTTAGAACCTGGTATTGAGGAGTTCCTGACATGCCCTTATGAAGATCCTTTATGCACTTAAGAGAGAAATCATTTGAAAGAAGGAAATATACATGGCATGGTTGAAGAAGATATTCAGAATAGAGAGGAGGACCAAGGACATCATGATTATACTGAGAAATGGTTCTAAACCATCATTACATCAAAGCATCGCTATCTTTAACAACTCTTGGTATCACATCATTTGCAATGACTGGTCTTTCATGCTTTTGTGTGCACTAAAGTTTATATTTAAAATCTAAGCATGAATGTATTTTCACTCCTGTTACACACATGGTTGCATTGGAAATACTCCTACACTCTAAGGACATTTTATTTTGTAAAATGTAGATTAGGATGATGTAAATAAATAAAATAGTAAAGATAAAAATAAGCTTTTTTATGAAAACCAGCTTGTCTGGGGCAACTTGGAAGAAACTTTTCTTCAAAACCAGGAAACTGATAGGAAAAGTTCCCAAAAAAGTCTGTAAGTTTTTATTCGTTCTTCAAATCATGTATGTTTTTAAGTCATTATGTTTTATACTCATATTGGATGATGTGGAATTCATTAAGGTCCACCTTTCAATGGTCTTGTCCCATCGACATCAACAAATTATTTGGGTACCAAGACTTGAGTTTTGTATAGTGCCCTGGAATATGCATACATGAATGGAAAATATTCTTATTGTTAATCATGGGGATTCATCAATGCCTCTTGGCTGAAAAATCTTGTAGGTGACTCAAATTCAATGCATATATTCGTACCTATCAAGATGCACTAAGGTACTTTAGCACTCATTATCATTTTGTGAGTTCCTTCACATTGGTTAACAACATACCTTAATGGTCGGTAATCCAATGATTTATTTTCATGTTCGACATCAACACATTCATTCACATGATAAGATTTGTACCATGTTTTTGTAGTGGTTGAATACTATATGGTTTATGGTTCCATAACTTGCAATAGTTTCTTTCCTTTTTTTTTGGTAGTAGTATGTTCTAACAAGAGTTTGCATGAGGACATGTAAACCCTCAGGTATGGGGGATGAGGACTCTTCATATCCTCTTCAGATTCTCTCCATTTCAGTTCATCCAACAGCAGATTGAGTTCAGTCTCTCATTCTCCCTTGTTCTCAATATATATCAGTTTCATCTAGCATGTACCATGTTCCATTACATCCTGCAACACACATCAAAGTCAAGGTAAACTTGAGGTAAACTAGATTTAAGACTCTTTAACTTATTAAAAATTTAAGAAAACATGATGATTAACCACTATACAATCTTTATACTTTATTTTTCGTAAGCCATTATCATTATCGACCATTAAAACCTTCCATCTTCCATCCACCATCATCCACAAAATGCATGCTCTAGTAAATCCATAGGAATGAATGAAAAATGGTTCATAAGTACAAGGCACCATTTATACTATCTTCTCCTTGTATATCATAAAGCATTTACAAAATCGTGATGTTCTCAATAAGAGGATGAAATCATTGTTGCATATCCAAAGAACTACAAACAAAGCATGCAAATACCTAATTCCATTTCCACTTCCATTGTTTCTTCATATCATCCATTATCCCTTCATAGTCCATCTCTCACTTGTCCTCAATTTCATTTGAGAAAGAAAGTAAGGTTGTTTCTCCACAAGGAGCAACTCCCATATAAAAATGAAGAAGTTTGTTTACATGAGGACGTACAAACCAGCAGGCGTGGGGGAGTGTTGGGTTGCAAATATGTCATATTTTCTACTATAAAAAGACCCATTCAAAAGTCATGTTCCTTCATTTTTAATGCATTCTAACATTGTTATTCCATCACTTAGTGCTAAATCCATATATTCTACCTAGTGGTTAATTATTATGTTTTTCTTGTCTTTTTAACAATTAAAGTTTCCTTTATCATGGTTTTATCGATGAAGGTTTAATAATGTGTTGTTGTGGCCAAGAAAAATTTTCCTACACCTAGATGGAAGTCAAAATCAGATTTCTCAGATTTTTGTACCAATGTTTCCTGCACTAGAGGTTCTTGCACCACCCATTCCTACACACTCAGTGTTCTTGCACCAGGCTTATCCAAGTTTCTTGTGCTAACACACTCAGTGTTCATGCACTCGAAACACCAGCTCATGTTCTAGTATATTTGAACCTTGATAATGCTTTCCAAATTCTACTCCACTGTCCACTCTCCAACTCCAAGGGCTTCTATGCTCTAGCTCCAGTTTTTCAAGTTCCACTTCCAACTTTCAAATCATTTAGTTGAGCATTGAGCACTGAAATTTGTACTATGTAGATGCTAATTACAATAGTAAAACAAACAAAAATAATAGAAAAATCATTATTAAATGAAGCTTTTTTCCTTTAGAAAAAAATCAAAGAAACCTACAAAATAGAAAAGCATGGATGATGGAAATAATACTAACTTAATATTTTTCATTTAATGAAAGTATGGTTGGAATTTGGAAAGTATATTTTTATATAATAATAAGATAAAAGTATTGATATTACTAATTTACTAGTAGTAATTTATAATGAAGTTTTAGTAATTTTTTGTTGCCCTTCAAAAATAGTTGTAATATAATTACATTTTGAAAATTTTATTGCCCTTAAAAAATACGTTTAAATCATAAATTTACCCTTCAGATAAAAAAGTTATAGTAAAATTTGTAACCGTATTTGACCATCAAAATGCCTCATGACAGTCATTTTTCCCATCAAATTCCATCACTGCGACCACTTTTGATGGTTGTCGTAGTTGAAGGAGCTTGTCTATGTCCACTAGTAATTTCACAAGAAACATTTGTGAAGAACTATGAGTTCTCCACAACTTATGATTTATTAGCATAGGAGATAACAAATTGGTAGTTCCTACTTGGCAAATATATCCTCTTTGGATTACATATATCTTCGAAACAACGACTAAGACGGTTAAATTGAGTTAACGTATCTTAGAAACAATGACTAATACGGTTAACTTGAGTTAATGTATCTTTGAAACAACAACTAAGACGGTTAACTTGAGTTACCACTCAATCATAAAAAATTTCACTTTGAGTCTCAACCTTTTTGTTTGTCGAGTATAACAAATAACTATTGTCGTAAATACAAAATTGAAAATTTAAAGGATGTTTCACTTGTTAGATTCTTATACTTTTCAAAAACACACAAAGCTTGAGGCCTTAAAATCTTCTCTGTAAAGACCCTAATAACTATAAAAGGTACAGACATGCGATTAATTAATATTTCCAAAACTCCCCCTTAATTATGAGCAGATAGGTACTTTCAAACAAAATATTACAAAATGTTTCAGAGCTTAACTTACTCTGCATGACAGAATTCACTCAACAGAAATTGCCATTCCAAGATAGCTCAGTAGATATTAGTAGATAGTGGATTCCTGAAGTGAAGGTGAAATATTATTGTTACTGGTCACGGGAACTAGTACAACATATAGAGGCCGACCCACAATGATTTGAGTGATGTTTTTCCCTTTCTTGATAATGCTTCCAATGAATTTATGGCAAACCTGCCCATTATATACTGCAGAGAAAGTCATGTTTTGACCCCAGAATGTTGTGTTGAGCTCCCAATTTCCTACAGTAGATCAAGGGAAGACTCAAATGAGGTAAATCTATTTTCCCCAGTTCATGGACAATTATCTTATCTTTTAAAAAGAAAATTACCCCATGAAGTGGAAAGCTAAGGCCCAACTTTAAAGGTATTTGAAATATATCGTGTATGCCCCCCAAGAATATCTTCCATGTAGTTTTAATTCTAAAACAAAAAGGTTGTTGCATGAAGACTTGCATCAAAAGGATTTTCTAAGTCCATCAAAGACGTAGTGTTTGCGCTTATCATTTACACATTGTCAACTAAGCATTTCCATACTTGATTCAAATGAATTTTTGTTTGACATTAGTATCACTACATGCCCTTTGCTTTGCTTTCCTTAAAGATGGAAGCTTGAAAAAATGATTGGTGTTGAATATTTTACAATAGTATCATTGCATGCCCTTTCCTTTGTTTGCCTTAAAGCTGGAAGCCTGAAAAAAGGTTTGGTGTTGAATATTTTGCAATAGTATCACTGCATGCCCTTTGCTTTGCTTTCCTTAAAGCTGGAAGCATGAAAAAATGTTTGGTGTTGAATATTTTCTAGTAGTATCATTGCATGCCCTGATCTTTGTTTGCCTTAAAGCTGGAAGCCTGAAAAAATGTTTGGTGTTGAATATTTGCAATAGTATCACTACATGCCCTTTGCTTTGCTTTCCTTAAAGCTGGAATCCTGAAAAAATGTTTGGTGTTGAATATTTTGCAATGTTGCTTGGCATTTGTTGACCACAACTTACAAAATGTCATTTTTGTTTTATTTACTATATATGTGTTCGATGTGGCTTGACTTATTTGCTCTAGTTTACAAAAAGTTTGAATTGGTTGCTTATTAAAAAGAGGTGTATATATCTTCAATATATTGGGTGTCTTATACTTTTACTTGGTATGAGTCATATACCACTAGGCCTATTTATTTCCATTGGCTTTATAATATTATATACTTTCTATATTTTTCCATTGTATGTGGATTTCGTCTTTCAATATAAGGGCTTTCAACACGATGAGGTGGCAAGAGAGATGATGAGAAGTAAGGGAGTTTAGTGCTCCAGGATCCTGAATCCTATGTCATGCAACATTAATCCTCAACCTCTTGAAACTAATCAAGAGTACCATGCAGACTAAAATCTTCATCGAAATTGGAATTTTCTACAACTTGGCTCTCTTTGTGGACCTCACTATTTTTCTACCATAGGGTCTTCTACTTCTGTAAAATGCCCAAAGTGATCATTTCCAAACATCCATTTTAATGGTGATTGAGGCTCTTTTGACATCTTTGCCACAAGTAACTCGCTGAATTCTCCTTTCTTCAAACCAACTTCTTGCATTTCACCTAGAAGAACTTTCAAAGCATTAATTGTTTGCTTGATATAATTGAACTGTAGTGGATCACTGTCTATGGATATGCGATTTATTCCTTTTTGGTAAGGAGCGCGTTATTTTTGTACTTAATCACCTCATGCATTAAAAACTAAAGTTAAATAGCATAATGAAACATAAATTTAAAAAATATATAGTATAGATATAGATTAATGACACTAGTTTCATATGTAATATGAGAAATATTACATGATCCTGAGAACAAATCTAAAACCCAATCTCCTTCTTTTGAAAATATATCTATGAGATAATTAATCAATGCTTGTAGCTTCTGGTAGATGTTTACAATATCCCCTTTCAAATCTATTTCTTCATATGTCAAATTTTTAATCACAGCATTATAAGTCAATATTTGACTATATTTTCCTTCATTCCTTTCATTGATTAAAAGACATTCATAGGTCTCATCTTTTGTCCAACATGCAAGATGTATGCTTTCAGTATCACTCGTAAATGGATCATTGCTCGAGCTACGAATATTAGGATTATGCCTGTAGCAAAATTTAATAAGAATCTAATTAACTTATAGAAAAATAAATTTCATTTCTAAATTCAAATGCTTAATAACACACTACAATTATCTTACCAATACAGTTGCTTCCTTGAGTTTTCTTTATCCTTGAAGGTTGTTAGCACTGCTCATTCTTGTACATCTGAATGGAAAACAAGAAATCTACATAAAGGTGATGTTGTGACATCCATAAATATTGAAACCACTTTATTGAATAATTGGTAAGTATAAGTCTCACAAGCATAAGTAATGTTTTTGATATTGTACCCATGAGGGATGTCTATAATTACTAGGGATTACTCCTTCTTAGGAACAATATTTGCAATGTTTGTATAATCACCAACAATCACTTTATATTGCACAGTGTTCAACCCATTCCAAACTTAATTATCAAGGGTATCATCAAGTTCAATGTTTGCAAGGTATTGCATTCTTTGTTGTTCTATTTTGGCTCTTTGAATATGAATTTTGAAAGACTCTGGCACTCTACTCTTCTTTGGCATCTTTGAGAAAAAATTTATATGTATAAGTAAAAATAATATAAATGACTTTGGCTTGCAAATAAATAAAATAGAATATATCATAAATCAACATACTTTTTTGTATGCAACAAAAAAAGTTCTCAAGTTCCCTATGGAGCTTGAGTCTCGATAGTTGCATCTCGCATCATCCCAACTCTTTTCCCCCAACATTATAACCATATATTGTTGTATTTTCATGTAAACCTTATGACTACATGATTTAAAAATAAACTACGTTTACAATAATATATAATGATATAACATAATGATTAATTAATAAAACATACTAAACTCAAAAAATAAACTTTAAAACATAAAACAATCCACAAACTTACTTTTCAAATTCATTGCACATTTCCTCCATGGATAATTCACATGAATTTAATCGTGACAAAGTTGTAGGTATAAGTGTTTCATCCTTCACACCTTGCAATTCTCTTCAAGGTGTTATAGTCTTATCTTCTGGAAAAATCTTGACGCCATGGCCTCCTTGACTATTACTCCATGCAACTGCTTTAATTTTCTTTACCTTTTCATTTTTTATGCCAATATTATCCCACATGTTAAATATCTATTCAATTAAATCCCATATTGGCCCCATTCTAAATGCTAGCTAAAAATAGTTATCTACAGCTTTGAATGCATCACTTCCTTTCAAACCTTTATGTTTCACACTGCCCTCTTTAATCGAGAAACCTATTTCCATACAACATTGTCTCCGAAAATCAGCATCAACTTTTTATGTATCCCCACCACATATTTGTTCAAATTTATTGTGGACAAATCTGACCCTTTGAATGAATGTCATTGACATCCCGTATTCATTATCTCTGTTATGAACCCATGCCAATAGTTTTTCTTCCACGTCTATTAAACCAACATAAATTATGCATTTGACTATTTGAAAAATAGGTTTTTTGGGAAACTCTTGTATCAATTCTCTTCTGGCCTCTGCAAAATGATTCCCCCCCAAAACATAGTAATTGTAATGAAAACACCTTTATTCATCAAATGCATCTCTAACAATAACATCTTTTGTATCAACAAGAACTACTTAGTCAACCACATGTGGATAAGGATTGAGCCTCATCAATGCTTTCAAGTTATGAAAATGCAAGTGATGTGGTGTCCTATATTGATACTTGTCTTGGAATTTTGTGGGCCTATAAAGTTTCTTAACAATTAAATAAAATATGTTCCCATTGTGAACCAACTTATCCCTCTGCAATCGATCCTTAATGGCATTTTGTCTTGTCTTGACAATAGCATCATCTAGATTACCGCCTGGATTGATGATTTCCAAACTATCCCCAAAATTTTCACTTTGATTTTTAGTGATAACATTAGATTCAACATCTTGTCTCCTCCTTTTACATCTTGAAGCTAGTGTATCTAAATGAACAACTTTTTGATCAGGAATGAAAGCACCCTCATCCATATTTATTTTAGAAGAGTGTTTCTTACTCTTACCAGCAGAAGTAACATCCTCATCAACAACAATTTGTTGATCAATTTCAGTTAGGAGAGATATTATTTCAAATGAAACCTTCCTAGGTACTTCAGTTGATTTTTGGATGTCCTTTACTTTCTATGTTTGTACTTATTTAGTTTGAACACTTTGCACTCATTTCTTCCTTGGTGTTTCTCCCTTCTAAACAGTACTATTATTGAAATCCATAGGGTTTTCTTTAGTGGAATAAATTCCATTCAGAATATGGGGGAGTGGCATGGAAAAATCCTTCAAAAATAAAAACCTTGTTGTATTCAAAGTATTAGATTTTCAGATCATCCAAATTATAACAAATTCAAAAACATACAAAATATATAGAAACTTACACTCTTACAGTCAATATCATGCGCGACTTCGGCACACAATTCAGTGAGAATTTTGTCGATTTTATAGTTTGAAACGTTCAAACAATATCATATTTTGAAACAAGTCGTAGCCTATTTCACTAGTGCATAAACGAATTCTTTACCTAACACCAAAGACATCTCGCAATAATCCTAATGAGTGATAATCATTTTTCAAATATGCAAACATAACACAGTATAAATGAATATTATATGGGTTCCCTTGCTATTTTTCTTTCAAAAACAAAGAATAGTCCATTTTCTCTTCCTGTAGTGCATGTTTCCATTCCCTTGCATTCCAATCTTTTAAATCCTCAATGGACACATTAGAGGAAATTTCAACTCAAAATGGGCCTCCTAAGAAAAATAATAAAATAATATTTATTAATTTTGGAAGAAGAATAGAAAATAACTACTTTTTTTGTTTGTATTTTCGACATATCTCCCTGTGATTTTACTCAAGCTTTGAATCGGAGAGATCGTTGGAAGCGAAATTAAATTCAGCATACAACCAGTACCCTCTCGGCATACTTTTGACGGACATCTCTACCCCAAAAAAAAGAAATACCTGGAAAACATTGTCATCGTCGCGTTTTTTCAGGTATTTCTTGTTTTTGGGGTAGCGAGGTCTATCAAACGTATGCCCAGTGGGTACTCGTTGGATGCGGAATTTAATTTCACATCCAGGGAGCTCTCCCAATCGAAATTTGAGTAAAAACATAGGGAGATATGTCAAAAATATGAAAAAATGTAGTTTTTTTTATGATACTTATCCCCAAATTTATATTAAAAATTTGTTTAAGACCTATACAGTATTTCAAATTTAAATCAATTTCATTGGATAACACATGATGACATGGAATTTGAATTATGGTTAAAAGGGCCATTTTGAGTTGAAATTTCCTCTAATGCAACTTCTTCATGGGAAACATTCTGTGATGGCTCAATTTGTT
This sequence comes from Pseudotsuga menziesii, assembly GCA_001517045.1. Taxonomy (NCBI): domain Eukaryota; kingdom Viridiplantae; phylum Streptophyta; class Pinopsida; order Pinales; family Pinaceae; genus Pseudotsuga; species Pseudotsuga menziesii. Next base: position 354,311 of record LPNX010698882.1, read on the forward strand.
TTTCAATGACTTCATTGTTGATCTTGCTCCAGCCATGTTTGCAAATAACTTTTCTAATGCCATTCTCCCTATAAAAGAAAACAAAAAGTTTTAGTTTATCTACAAAAAACAATTAACATAACTATATAAACAAAAAAACATTCACAAAGAAAAACAAAAAGCCGAACATAAGTTAAAAAACAAAACAAAAATACCTAAAGAGGCCCGATAGGAAGACCATAGATCCTCCCTTGTGATCCCAAACGGGTGGCCATAGGGTGCTCCCCTTTGGGAGTGCAAGGGAGGAGCTATGTCCCTCGACTGAGGCCCCTTTGGGCATCCAATGCATAGCCCATGGGCTTATGCATAGCCTTCAGGATATGCATTGGGTGCCAAAAGGGGCCCGACGGGGAGGAACAGAGCTCCTCCCTTGTGTGCCTAAAGGGGTGTGCCCTAGGCCACCCCTTTGGGTGCACGAGGGAGGATCCCACTCTTCCCCTCGGTTCCTTTTTAGGGCCCATAGATTCTCCCAGTGGATGGGCACCTGGGGGGAGCGCAACTCCTTCCCACCACCCATAAGGGCATGTAGCACACCCCTTTCGAAAGTAAGAAGGAGTTGTGCTCCTCCCCTGGGAACTCACCCAATGGGTGGCATCATTTTGAGAATCACAAACTCTTGTTGGGCGCCTACGAGAGGAGCGCAACTCCTCCCCGCTTCCCGTAGGGGCTAGCATCATGCCCCTTTGGGAAGCAGGGACGAGTTCTGCTCCTCCCCCAGACGCCCTTTGGGTGCACAAAGATCTCGCCCAACATGCAGTGTGCACTTTGGGGGCCCAGAAGAGAATTGGAGCTCCTCCCCTCTTCCCATAGAGGTGTGCAGCACACCCCTTTGGGCAGCGAGGGGAGCTATGCTCCTCCCCCGGGTGCCCTTTGAGTGCCCAAAGCACCCACCCAATGGGTGGTGCAATTATGAGAATTGCACATGCACATTGTGCATGCGCTTTGGAAGCCCAAAGGGAACCCAAGGAAGGAGTGTAACTCCTCCCCGTTGCCCATACGGGTTTGCTTTAGACCCTCTCAAAGCTCCCTCCCAATGGGAAATGTGATTCTAAGAGTCACACCCGCATGTTGGGTGCACACTTTGGATGCATGGGGGAGGAGCGCTCCTCCCCGTTGCATATAGGGGCGTGCAACATGCCCCTTTGGGTTCCCAAAGGGCACCCGAAGGAATAGTACAACTCCTCCCTGCTGACCATAAAGGATAGGGGTGTGTTGCTCGCCCCTTTGGGTAGTAGGGAGGAGCTCCTTCCTAGGGTTCCCACCCAATACCAAGCCCAAAAGAAAAGAAAAAAATTAAAAAAAATTATTAAATTTAACCCTTGTGCATCCAAAGGGCACACTAAGCCAAAAAGACAAAAAAAAAATTAAAAATTACATTAAATTTAACCCTTGTGCATCCAAAGGTCATGCCAACTCCAAAAGAAAAAAAAAAGAAAAAAATTTATGTTAGACGAAAATTTATATTAAACTAACCTTGAAAATCTCCTCATGGGTATTTAAAATCCTTGTAGATTGTCGCAATGTTTGTAATCACTGTTTGCAAGACATGACTGTAGAAAAGAGAATCATATTTATATTGCATAGATTAAGTTTAATTTAACCTCTACATGAATGTGGCATTAAAAAAAAAGGAATTACAAAAGCACAAAAAAATTACCAAGATAAAAACAATAAGAAAATTTATTATAAGAAAATTAACCTTCAAAGCACTATTAAATTACTCCAAATTCAAATGTGAATAATAAGAAATTGTGAATAGTAATTAGCTAATAATAGGATGACACTAAAATAAAATTTTACTTGTGTTATGAGCGTGGGATAAAAAGATTAATGTATATAACCAATATATTTTACAAAATTTATAGAGCATAGTTTACATGTGATTTAATTAATATTGTTATAAATTTTTTATATGAAATATTATATTAACTTCATTAATTGTATTCATGCTTTAGAAATGTGCAATTTCTTTTTGTAGCGAAATTTTGGAGGGGAATTTTTTGGGGGGGGATTTTAGAGGGAAAACTTAGTTCTTTTAACTATATGATTGTTGGAGGTTGACAGTTGAACCAATGTACTTCTTGTGTGAGGAGAGTGGGAGTTGCACCATTCTATTTTTTAGTGAAAAGTCATGGACTCATCTGAAATTATATCAATTTCTGAAAATGGTGGAAATTTTTCTTCAAGTGAGGATTTGAGAAGCACTGATGATGATTTTACTCCTAGCGAGGATTTTAAAGGCAGTAATGATGATGATGAAGACTATCCTCCAAGTGGAGATTTTAAAATCATTGAGATGATGACAATTTTCCTTCAAGTGAGGATTTTTAAGGCACCAACGATGATTTTTCTCCTAGCCAAGATTTCCCTCTGAGCGAGGATTTTCAAGGAACCAAAGTTGAATTTCCTCTAAGTGAGGATTTTGATGCGACCGACAATGGTTTTGGTGATGATGAAGGCATCAATAATGGTGTATATGATTTTCCTCCAAGCGAGGATTTTATTGCCACTGCTGATGATTTTCCTCCAAGTGACAATTTCAATGGGACTGAAAATGTTTCTCCTCAAAGCAAGGATTTTGATGGAACCGATGATAATTTTACTCCAACAAAGGATATTAATATGACAAAAGATGATTTTGGTGTGTATGAAGGAAACAACAATGGACCTGAAGATGATTTTCCTCCAAGCGAGAATTTTGATGGCAGGGATAATGATTTTCCTCCAAGTGACGATTTTAATGGGGCATATGATGATTAGAGGTCAAGGATGGGGGTTTGTAGTATATCTGCTTCTCTTAAACAAAGAAAGGATAAATAAGGGATAGAAAGAGGTGTGTCTCTAAAAAATTTCTTTTCTTGAATACATATCAATTATAAAATCTCATCAATGTTTTATTTTTATTTTATTTGTCGATTCTATTATCAAAGAACTTCAAGCACGTCGCAATCAACAATTAGTTGAACCAAAAACGTTATACAAACATCGCAAGAAGTGGTATGATGATCCACATCAATATCTGGGTTTGATAATTGATGGCATGGATAACAAAAAAATACTTTTGCCACATTTTGTAAGTGTACCAAATAATTTAAAGGAGTAAAATTTTATTCAGTTTCACTTAGTTGGTTGTATGGTTCTTTATGGTCATATGTCTTCAAGGGTTTACTTTACAGCACCAAATATTCATAATGATGCAAAATTTACATAACCATAATTCACCATGTGATTACTCATTGGTCTGTCAATCTTCCTTGAGTTCTATATTTGCGACTAGACAACACCATTCGAGAAAACAAAAATCAGATCATGTTTGGTTATCTAAACATGCTTGTTGAATTGGGAATTTTTCAAAAGGTTAAAGTTAGTTTCCTGCTAGTTGGACATACACATCACCATATTGATCAAATTTTTAGTCGTTTTGCAGTGACATTGGGAGGAAGAATGTTCAGAGGCTCCCATCATTAACTAAAATTATTAGAAATACATACAGTCGAGAGCCTGTTGTACTAATGTTGGAGGAGACTGTTGACATGCGAAGATTTATTATGGGATTGCATGATCAAGAAAAGTTCATTGAAAAACTTAATGACATTAGCTTCCAACATCAATTTTGTATAAAAAAGATTGATGGGAAAACACTACTATGGGGTAAGAAGAAATCAACAAGTGCAGAATGGGGGCCTACATCAAGTTTGACATTTCTGAAATTCATCCCAATTCATCCAATTTATGGTCCAAAGTTATTGTTATTGCAATAAGTTGTCGAGATTCAAAATGCACGTCGACACAATAGAGATATTGATTCTTGTCAATGCTTGGAAGAAGTAAAAAAGCCTTTCAATGATACATATGACTATTTTTATGTTGTTGATATTATTTGGTGGGAGACTTTTTTCATGAAGCAAAATGACATAATTTCAAACTCTACAAATGGAGATATTTTTTTAAGACTCCATTTCATTGGCCGTAAAGTATGTCAAATGAAAACAAGGAAATAAATGTTGAACCAGAAGGTATTGATCCTTTTCAAGCAGAGGAAAGGGAAATGTATATTAGGTTTAGAAGATCATCTGCACGATGGGAGGAAAATGAAGAACTTTACAGAGGCTCAATACAAGATATTAAGGAAGGTTGTATGATTACAGTTTTGGATACAAAAGATGCACGTGGTTATCCATCCTGGATTGCAAAAGTTATGAAGGCTATTAAAGAAAATGAAGAAGTTATATCCATTTAAGTACATTGGTAGGCAACAGACACACACCCATTTGGTGGTGTGTACAATCCAGATATGGTGGTTCAGAAAAAGATTTGAAAAAAAAGAGAAAAAGAAAGGGTCAAAATGTAAATCATCATCACATTGACATTTTGAACTTAGAATATGTTGACATACTTGTTTATGAATTCTAGTTGACAAAGAAAGGAACTCTTCACCCCAAGACTATAGATATTATCAAAATATTGTGGGAACAAGAAATAGTTGCATCATGGGATTATGCTAAACCAAGGTGTAGATCGAGAAGGAACGTGTCATATGAAATGCTGGTCATACACAAAGAGTCAGATGATGCACTTATTGATAATAGAGAGGAATATGGGTCATCTACATATTCATCTGAAGAAAATGTAGTTTATGATAGTGTGTTAGAATCCACGTGTTGATTTCAATATTTGCACATGAAACATTTTATCTTTTTTATTAAGATCACATTGTCTGCATGGTAACTATAAATGAGTGTTTCATTTTTTATATGAATAGCTTCTACGTCTTATGGTTTAATATATTATTTTATATGAGTATTATCAGAAGTTCCTTTATTTTATATGGAAAGAGTGGTCTAATAATTTCTTGAATAATTTTTCTTTAATATAGTGCAAGTTTTATATAGTGTTACTAAGAGTTTTAATTAATACAATTTCAAAATTATGATAAAATGATATAATTATGCCATAGTTTGAAATAGTATGCTACCCGTAGAATCAATTTTCAATTTGAGGATTGATTTTAACGTTATTGTAAATAACATTAAGGATTGTTTTCGTCGATGTCCACATTTTTAGCCCAAAAAAAAAGTGATGCTACCAGGAGTACCACTTTTTGATTTTGTGTTTTTTGGTGTTTTTTCATAAAAATAAGAGTTTTTATGGCTAAAGTTCACATTTTGAGTATAAGGTTCTCATCAAGTTGTATAACATGCTACAATATTTTTATTAAAAAATAATTGTTTTATACCTTTTAATTATTATAAGTGAGAATTCTTCAATAAATAGAGATTAGAAGCGAGTTTATTGAATTTACTAAAAAAAATTTACAAGACATAAAATTTCAATACCTATTTGAATACCTGTTCACATGATGTTAGATTCACTTACAAAATATTCTATTTACAAAAAATTACTATATCTTTAAAGAATAGGTCTTCTCCGCCTCAAGATGGTGTAGGGATTCTAACTCAATCGGATCGGAGGGATGCAAAAATGGACGTCTCAATGCGATCTCGTATATTTGGATATTCGGATTTCCCTTGTTGATTCCTCAATGGCAAATCAACTCATGGAGAGAGGCGGTTTTAAACATAACTATTTTTTTCATGAACTATTCTTTATTCTTATTTCTAAATGAATGGCTCTGAACTTAAGCGAAGGTCATCACATAGCTATATAAAAGGTCGATATACCCCTATGGGAGCTTGGAATAGAGATGCTCTTATGAACACCTCCTCCATTTCATTTGGTAGTTTCTCGTAAGAAGATAATTGGTTCGTTATGATAAAGAATGTATTCGTGATAAGAAAAATATAGGTTGGTCCGTGATTAGGGTTTTCACCTCCAGGGACATCCTCGAACCAATACACGTTTCACCCAGCTTCTATCATTATTATTTACAAAAAAATTGAATTTAAGGTTGAAATATTTCATAAATCATAAAATTTCTCTGTAGTTGAGAGCCACATAGTAACCATAGTACAACTTTTTGAAGAGAAGCATTTTTTTAGGACTGTAGCTTTCAAAATGGGATCACAGATGAAAAGGGAAGAAAATTGAAGTATCACCTTTTAAATCTGTGTTTTTCAACTGAATCCAAAAACTTCAACAAGAGTTGGATAGGACAATCTTCTCTATACCCTGAATTAGAAAATGATAGATGAATAAATTTATTCATACATGAATGCATAAATCCATTTAAAAGAGAGAAAGAAAGAAATATTTATAGAAGACGTGGATTGTATTTACATGTGTACTCCATAATTACAATCCACAAGAAATTTCTCTATGCTATGGGTATTGCAAATATGTAGATATATCTCTTTTGGTTCTATGGCATGTAGGTTAACATAGAGAGGGTGAGATTAGCATGAGGATGAGATGGTGTAAAGTTGTTGTGTGTACTCGATACTGCTCTAGGTATTGTATTTTCTATGTCTTGTTAAATGGAAAAGCAACGGGTTCTTTCTCTGTCATATTTTTTTATTTTTTATTTTTTGTTGACTTATTTTTTGTTTTTTGTTTTTAATTTTAACATGTTTTTGGTGAATTTCACTATGATTTTCCTTATTCCATCTATGCATTGAAAGAATCAAGTTCATAAGGCCCATTTTCCACAATGATTTGATTTGTTGCAAAACCCTCTTATTTTCTGTTGATTGATTAGTTTTTGTATTTAACCTTTTTTAAGTTCTCAGTTCTGTGTATGACTATTTTTACAACAACTTTACACGATGAAAACCGAAAAAAATTAAGGATTATATTTTGACTACAAAACCTAAATCAATCTTTTAAATATTATNACCAAGGATCTCCGCAGTATCTTCAACCAATTTTGTAGGAATCATATCAAGCTCAGTCCTAAAATGTTTTCAATGCCGAGGTAAGTATGATTTAAAGGCGCATTGTTTCCCATCAAGGAATTGAGATTGACCTTGAGAAAATCCATGCCATCCACAATATGCCCACCCCTCAAACAATTACCGAAATTTGTTCTTTCCTGGGAAATATCTAAGCAATCTAATGCTTGCTAATCAATTTTTCCCATCTTTGAACTCCCTTTTAAAGAAGCATGTCTATATTTCATGGACCAAAGAAACCCAACATTTCTTTGAAGACCTCAAATAAATGTTGGTCTCCCCTTCTACCTCATCTCCTCACTTCAACGATCACCCATTGATCCTTTATGACTTAGTAACCGATTCCATAGTGGGATGGAGGCACACAAAAATATAAGAATGGTATCGAACGAAAGAAATAATAGTAAAGGAAGAATAGGATGTCTATTAAAGGAAGAATAGGATTGAGGACATGCAGGATAATATAAGAAGGAGCTGAGTGTAGGCTCAGAATATAGAGCCGAAGGAAAATAGAGCAACATAAATGAGTTGTATGTCTTAGTTGATACTTTGGACAGTAGGATGAGAGGTGAATGAGGAGAGCTTTATGTGTATTTATAGTAGAGAAGACAAAGATACCTGGGCTGGTGCAAGGTAATGATACCCACTCATGATGTGTTAGTTGCAACAACATGTTGGAAAAACAAAAAAATGATAATTAAAATGAATTATTAGAGGTACCTAAAATTCTTTTTAGAATTAGGTGTCAAAAGATGAAACATAGACAATCGAATCACCTTCTGTAATAGATAACTTTTATTTATGGAAAATATGTATAACTACTGCAAATTGTCATTGTTCTAAAATTGATATGTTATTTTTTCTCTAAAACTTAATGCATATGTTCGCGTTGGTCCACCTGTTTGGTATGTAAATTGTAAAATTTTGGGAAAAAAATATGTAGAGTCATAGGTAATAGGAGGATCTTGTGTAGAGCTATTTTTCCAAATTTTTAAAAGTTAATTTTATATATATTTTAAATTAAGGAATTTAGTGAAGCTCTAAAATGATATGGTTGAGTGTGGTCCACCCTATCATGATCTTAACATAATCAATCAATTTTTTTTAGTTTGTAGGTAATTTTGTATTCTTGTGCGGGTTCTTTTCTATTTTTGAAATAGGTGATCCAGTCAAAAGTTACAACCAAAATAAAGAAGCTATGCTCTATATAAATTTGACACGAGTGCAATTAAAAATGAATTAAAAGTAGAAAACAATAAAATATGTATTCAAAACATATATAGTTAGATTGTGCACAAAGATCTCGACAAGTGTGTGCAGTTTCATTAGTAGTGCACAGGTGGAGCATATGCGGAATGAAGGATGAAAAACTTGAAGTTATATACTAGCATGTGCACGTAGTGGCATGCATGATCCATTTTACACCCTCTCTTTTCTTTCTCTTCTTCTCCCTAAACCTCCCTCCCTCTCTATAACCCCATTCCCCCTCCCTCGCTACAACCTCACCACCCCTCTCTCTTCTTATCCACCCAATCCTCCCTCTCTTTTCGTCTCCACCCAATCCCTCCTCCCTCCCTCACCCCATCTCTTCTTAACCACAAGGGTTAGGAATTTTAGGCATCCATTTCCATTAATAACACCTAAAGCAATGATATAGGATCTCTCAAGGGTATCCTTAATTTTATGTATGAATATGGGTGTGGCCATTCTAAGATCTTGGATTCTAGGTATGAGTGTTTGGGCCCTATACATGGTTGAGGGATTAAACGTGGGATTTATTCCCTAAAATAAGAATGTAATTATCCAATTTAAATAATGACACGTTATTCTAGTACACATGACCTCTCCGTCAAAATTATAAATCCTTGATGGTAGCAAGAATTCTATAAACAAGTTAAGAATCTAAGCACATAATTAACCTCACAAGTAATTACAGGGAATTAGCATAAGGAGAGAAGAATAAGAATAATGAAGAAACATTAAGGAGTATTACATTAGTAATACATCCTTATAAAGGAAAAATAGAGTTGCTAGAAGACAACTCATGCTAGCTCATAATCATGCTTACTAAATATGATAAACCCCCATAGGTGACTAAATCACTTTCCAATTATTCTAAGGACCTCATGAATTGGATGAAGCATGAGTGAGTTGTCATGAGTGATGGAAATACTTGCTAATCATGGAATATTGAGATAAAATCATGGAGGATGGGTTGGAAACAAAAGATAGCAGTTTCCTAGTTTACTAGCTTTACCTTATGCACTGAAAAGTGGTATAAAGACAAAATATGTAGGAAGGCACAGCTACTAAATATGGTAGTCAATAAAGTGGGAATGATCTAACTAGAATCAGGTTTAAGGTTCTCCTGGGGTATATATGGTAAGTATTGAACAAGTGGTGCAAGTGGATTCCAACTATCTAGGCTAGTGGATAGGAAATTAACCAGAAATGATTAATATTTGTTATCCTAAGTATGGAGTGGGTTTATAATATTCTAACATCCCCATTTAAGTCTGAATTTATGATGATATGTCTTAGATAATCAGAAATATATATGCATATAGGGACCAACAACAAGGATATGATCACCCTTTACAATTTATCTTGTCCAAAGAACTGAGGAAAGAGGAAAAACCACATGGGGAAAATCCTCCCTCAAGAAAGGACATGAAAGTAAAACCAAAATTGTTGAACTACTATTGATGTTGATGTCTGGAGGAAAATTCTTCTTGGGAAGAAGATAAATTTGCTCACCTAGATCAAGAACAACTGTAGGATGGAAATTAGGACCATGTAGAACAACTGAGATCCAATGATGTGTAAGCAGGACTAGAAGTTCTTCAAAGCTATACTTAGATCAAAGATGATGTGATGTCTTGAAATTATAACTAGTAGAGATGAAATCAGCTCTAGATAAGTGAAATAATTATCCAAGCGAATGTATAAGTTCTCCAAATTCATTTACACTGAGAGGATGTGTGCAAGTGATCATGTAGGAAAAAGTAGAAGGCTTAAGATCAGGGAGTGTGAATGTCGAGACTCCATAGGTTTATCTAGCTTCCAAATTATCCAAAAGAACACAAACGAGCACATCAGTAGACTCTTCTAGAGCATATACTGGTAAAGAATCCTCTGAGGTAGAAGTATGAAAAGAGGAAAGAAAGAGATGTTCAAAATCTTCAAGAAGGCTCTAAGTATTGATTCCAAGAACAAAGGAGGACATGTCGAAGCGCATGAGATCAAGTATGATAAGTGGTATGACACAAATTGTTAATACTAAAAATTGTTCACCTAGATCTCTATAGTCTAAAACATAATTATACATCATATTCTCACCATTATTTCCTCCATTTTGACCTTCACAATTGTATTTCCACTAAATATGGTCCAACACATCATTATTCCTTCCCCATAAATGAAGGGAAGATAAGCATTTATTGCGATTTATCCTCGTCGTCTCCAAAAAGGGTAAAAAAACCTAAAAATGAGAATGGGTCAAAATACCATAGATAAATACCATGGGTCAAAAACTCTTGGGCCATCCTATAAATACATTGTGAAGGCCTCCCACAAAACACATTTTGGCCATTCCAGAAGAATTTCTACTTTTTGCCATTTTTTCTTAGTCACATCATACACTTTTCTCTATTATTCCCACATTTTTCCATGCCATCTCCCATGGTGTATGTTGAGCTTTCTCCATACCCATTTGGATCCATTCCCCATCTGACAACTACCTATGAAAGAGACTGGATATAAAAAAATGTGGAGTTGCGGGGCCATTTCCTAGGATAGCTACGATGCCGTAAATTCAAAAGAAAGGTGTGTTAAATCTTATTTCTTGCATTAGTTAGTTTTTTATGTTTAAAAAACCAAAAAATATTGTTATTTTCATTTTTATTTCTTGTTATTATTGTTGAACTCCACCCTATGATCTGCATTATATAGGGTTGGTTCTTTTGAACGTGGCTAGGGAGAAATTCCCACTACACAAATAGGACTTGATATAGCCAAGAAAACATCCAGGAAGTCAGTGAGTTGCGGACCATCAAGGAGAGAGGTATGCACAAGGTGTGAAATATCTGGCATATGGATCTCAGAATCCATGATAGAATACATAGAGATCACTGATTGTTTGAGTGAATCATCAACAATGGAAATAGCAGCTCCATTAGTCACTTATTTTTCATCAGCAACATCATAAGAAGATTAATTAGGATCTTCAACTTGAAGAGATACAAAAAAATATGGCTCTTTAACATTTTCTTCTTGATAGAAAGAGGAAGCATTTGAATAAAAGAGAATGGTATCAACAAGAACTGTATGAGCTACTTCTTCATCATGAACATATTTGTCAGATACTATAGAGGATGGGACATATTGAGAGAGAGCACGTGAGGAGATGTTGGGTTCGCTCCATGCTTTATATTCTTCTTCCTGCACACCAAAAGCTTTGTTGAAATTGTTCCAAAGCTTAAATGGATACTCAACATAAACTATTAGATGATGTATCTTTGGAGACATTGTCAGACACGTAATTCCATAAGCTCTATCACAGTCATTTAGAAGGTCAATATTCTCTTCATAAGACTCTAGTTCTCTCACTGGACCAATGGAGATATCAAAGAGACATTTCCTCTTCAAGTATGCGCTAAATCTTTAGATTCCAATCAACTTAGTTGAAAGGATAAAGTAGAGGAACTTTTGAATCCATATAGAAGTTGTTGCACTTACAAAATAAACCTGCAAATATGAAAAGGAGAATTAATTGATGATATCCCAAAGATATGATACCATGTCAGAATTCTAAAGCCTTGATGGTATATATAATTCTAAAAACAAGCTAAGAATATAAGCACACAATTAAGCTCACAGGGAATTGTAGAGAATTAGCATAAGGAGAGAAGAAGAAGAATAATACACATACATTAAGGAGTGATCAATAAATGATGATTCATATGATTACATTGGTAATACATGCTTATAAAGGAAAAATAGAGTTGCTAGAAGACAACTCATGCCAGCTCATAAATCGAGCTTACTAAATATGATCAATGCCCATAGGTGACTAAAGTACTTTCCAAATATTTTAAGGACCTCAGTAATTAGATGAATCATGAGTGAACACCACTAATGGTTTCTTTAGAGTATCCCCTAAATTGGGATATGCTAACAATAGGGAGGTTTTGAACACTTGGTATAGGTTTTGGTGTCTTAACCATGGATAGTGGATCAACTTGGGAATTATGTGCTAAAGGTGGGTTCTAGGGATCAAGGGGCATGGGAAAGGCCTTAAAGGACCAAACAATACTTTCTCTTAAACCTATGGAATCTAAGAGAAGAGATGGGCTCCATTAAAAGGTTTTCAATACTAGGATTGGGTCATGGTAGCATAGACATGGAAGGAGGCAGAAACCTAGGCCTTAGGCGCTGAAATAAGATTCTAGGAATCTAGGTATAATAATGTCACCTTGAACCACCACACATTACTTATTGAGTGTATCCTTGACCTTTGAGGGTGCATATGGGTATTGTTATCAAATGTTTAGCACTAGGTATGGGTGTGAGGGTGTTTACCATTGTTGGTGAAGGAATTTTAGGCAATAGGCTATTATAAAGACCACTATAGGGCTCAAGATACTATAATGATGCCTTGAGCCACCACACATGAATTATTTAGGGGATTTATGGCCTTCAAATGGGGATATGGGTAGCATTCAAAAATTTTGAGCGCTAGGTATGCATGGTATTTGGGTTTTAAACATGGCCAAGGGAGAAAACTTGGGCCTTAGGTATTGAAGGATGAATCAAAGAATTTAAATCCATGAATGCCACATTGAAGCTGTAAAGCAACAACTCTCTAGTATTCAGCCACTCTTTTATTTATGTCTAATATAAAGAAGCTCTCAGTTCATGAGCTGGAACAAATGGATCTTAATAGGGTTTATGCAATCTCTGTTTTATGAGAAAATGACCGTAGAACTTATCATAGCAATGATAATGAATTCTTCATTTTGCATTTTTTAGTAGAAGGAGATCATTTTTCGACAAAACAATGTAGTTATTACATGGGGAGGCAACAATTTCCAGTAGAACACAAGTGTAGGGTTGAGCAGAGGAAAGATGTCAAAAAATGGGCTATTACATTAGCTTTTCCATTGGGAAAGTGACTTATAGGAGGAAATATGGAAGCTGTAGGAATCTATTATTTTTTTCCAACAAAAATGGTAACTAGATTTCCATTTATAAAACATGCATATTGTTTACCGATTTTGTTAAGAGAAAGTATCATTTTCAATAACAAGTGGAACTAGGGAATCCTACATTGTGTTCCATTAGTTTTTTTTAGCATTTCATACTCTAATAAGTGGTAATGCCCCTCTATCATTGAAAATTTGGGTATTTATATTCCTTCCATTTGACATTTCTTGTTATCCACATCTAACGCAACTTCTAGATGCCATTCAGACCCAATTGAAAGTTGAGGAAGTGATTTTATGTACAAATCAATGCACAATATACTAGGGAAGGTGATAAACTACATGAGTGGTTGAATCAACATCCTAAAATTATATAAGTTTATATCTCTTAGTTTACTGATCAACTCTTGCACGTACTATCAGACTCAACAAATAGTAAGCTTGTTATCACCATTACACATATTTTGCACTATTCATCTACAAGTAACTACATCTGGCCCAGATAACTTACTGGTCTTTGTGAGAATATTCCCCTCATAGTTGAAGGTGGGAATATCATTAGGGAATGAGTCTTTCTAAAGTTTCTCCTACCTACATTCAATAGTAACTGGTCCAATTTAATGGAAAGGAGTCCATGGACTACTATGGACTTTTGGACCCTTTCGGAATATTACCTTATATTGCCACCTTGTGCAATAGGTTTGATGTATTCAATTAATGATTTGGTTTCATTCTTTTGAAGACACCTTTATGTAGTATATTTTCCAGGTCATTTTAATCTAAACACCAATCTTCTTGTTGTTTCCCATGCTAAGTTTGACAAATGAGAATGCATTTATTTTGCTACAGTGGATCTAATATTTGGAAGAAAAAAAAGAGAAAGTTGTTGGATGGTTTTATGCAAAGTATGTTAGAAATATAATGGTTGAAAACATCCATAGGATATGAATTTCCATATATATATTTCTTATTTTATTCCATTTGGATATATTCTCCCCTACGAGAACACATTCCCTTTACCAATAATGCATTCTATGGAAAAACCATGCATGAATATAAGGATGCTCTTAAAAAAGGTGTGAGTGATCACCGAGTTTTGAAAAGGATGTGACATAATTTTTTATCATCATATTCAAATGCATCAATGTTTTAAATAAATATCAAGGTTGTATAAGTATCTACATGCTTCAAAATGGAATCGTCATCACAATGTTCAAAATTCAGATTCCAAGAACGATGGTTGGCATGATGCAAATTCATGTGTTATCCATGATGTTGACAATATTTTCAAATCAAGGTTAAAGGTATTGGAAGGATGGTATGATTACCCATTTTTTATTAATTCTTCTCCAAAAATTTGGGTGTATATAGACATCCACAAATGGAAGCCTAATGTTGCCATGTCCCCTCCCTCCTTGGAGAAGAAACACGACTCTAAACCTGCTCGGATACACCTGACTGATATGTAGAATAATTTAAAACTTATTATCTAATTCTATTAACATAGTCATGGGTCATATAATATCCTTAAAAATTCATCATTAGGATTAGAAACCACTATAACAGTCATCCTGCATCTTACGGATCCCTTCTACAACCAGGGAAATCGTTTCCACACTGAACTAACCTTTCCAAATTTCGCCTTTCATCCTTCCACCTTCTGCCTTCTGTAGTGCAACTTGCGAGAATTAGAACTTGAAAATACAATAGAATCCTTTGACTACATTCCTCCTTCTGCATTCCACCTTCCACTTTTTCGCAAGCAGATTACGGGAATCGCAAACTCAGACATCACTTACCTTTATCCTTTGGGTTTTTTCTTTCTAAATTTCAACCATCCACTTTCCTCCTTCTTCCTTCTTCATTTTACAAGCAGATCCTAGGGTGCGGAAAACCAAAGAAATGATACATCTGCATGTTCTTTCTGGTTTCCTCCTCTGCCTTCCACATTTTTGTGGGAGGACTCTGGATCACAGAAACCCAACACTTGGCCTCATTTCTCTTTCTTCTTTCTGATTTCTTCCTCCTGCCTTATGCCTTCCGCAAGCAGACTTCGGGTGTAGAAATACACACTTTACCTTAGAAATTTTGGCTCTTTTTTCGCTTCTACATTCCACCTTTCACAAGAGGATTCCAGGGTGCGGAAACCAACATTCTACATTTTTCCTTTCTCAATTTTTCTCCTTCCACGGGTGGATCCGGGAGTGCAGAAGAACACATATTAACTTAAGATAGCTTTATTTCTAACCCTATAACTAGGCTTCTAGCCTCCATGATCATAAGCAAAATTTAGTATAAATACGAGGCATATGCAGATGCAAATGCAGGAACATTTAACCAATAGTAAACTCTACTAAAATCATTAGAAAGTATTCATTATATTCAATTCATTCATAATAAAATACATTGAATAAATAAGAATAACAGAGAATACTTACCTTTAAGATGAAGTTATCCCGCAACTAGCTATGTCGTTACAACATTCCACCTAATCGTAGGCCAGTTGTGTTCATTAATCTCTCAACATAGCTACCACCCCTAAGTTGGGCATGGCTTCCAAAAGGAACTAGGGAACAATAGAATCACACACAGCTATATCATATCACACACGGTCAAGCCAACGTTCAGTTGGGTTTATCAAACTGTCCATCAAATCCCACACATAGTTGGGTTTATTAGGATACAAGGAAACATGCCAAACAGATGGACAGGTTACTTAGCCAAGCCATCTCATTGTTGGGTTTCATACGCTATTCATCCAAGGGGTCTAACAATTGGGTTTCAAAAACTGCACACAGTCAAGCCAACATTCACATTAAGGACCAGCCAAGACAACAGATAGGTTTCACAGGCTGCTTAGCCAATCCATCTCACTGCTAGGTTTCACAGGCTACTCAACCAAGCCAACTAACAGTTGGATTTTATAGGCTATCCAACCAAGGATTATACATGGCCATATGCACAACAATACACAACCAATCCAATGTCTGATTGGGTTTCACAGACTTCCCAACCAAGCCAATATACAATTGGGTTTCACAGGCTTTCATCCAAGCCAATCTATGTTTGGGTTTCACAAGATGCTAAGGAAGTGGAAAGGAATAATGACTAAGCTAGTGGATCATTCAAGAGCTAGGGACACCTTCACAAGATCTATCTGGCCTGGCATCCACATTACCTGCACCCCAACAAAAGGAAGCATCCCCTTCTCTACTGCACAGTCCTTTGGGATATGCCTTCCCTTCTAGTGTTCTTCAGGGAGTGCAGTGGGGATTCACTAGCCACTCTTATATTTTTGTGAGATTCCTCTTTACACTAGGTTTATCAAGCCCATTCGACATCTCTTACACTCCTAAGTCTTGCATATAGTTCAGACCCAAACTAGGTTGCACATCACAACAAAACACAGGGAGATACAACAACACATGGCTTCACTCTATAACATTGAGAAACAAGGTCTTATACAACTCTGTAGTTTAGGTTAACACTGTAACACACATCTAGGGTTCGATAAAGGAAAATACTTGCAGAAACACTCTGGTAAACCAAAACACTCTACGACTCCGGATAGTGAACAAACATGAATGAATGATCGCGAATGATCAACAATGAACACTAAGGAACAACAAAAACTTTCCCCAAATGAGGGAAGTATGGACTAGAATGCATCCACATGCTTACTTGCTGCAGAAGAAATAAATCGACTTCCCAGACTGCAGGCTGCAGGTAAGCTCAGTCACGAAACTAACTTCCATGCCTTTCTCTACCCAAGACATTAACTGCCTCAACTGATCTTCTGGAAGAATTAATGATTGAGGATAGAGGACAAAAAGGTAGCCGAGGTTTTATGGGTTCTCACATTGACACCTGGTCTCACCCTATGGCTCAAGAGTTTGACTAACTCCCTTCCCTATTCCTTGTGAAATCATGACCCCATCTCTTTCACATTGCAATGCATATCTAGCTGTGGTATTTTATTAAATTGTGGTTTTACATGATATTCCAAAGTGTGTTGTGCTCAAGCAACATAAGAAACCGTACGTATCAACCTAAATCACCTATACACCAAACACCAAATCGATGGCATGGCCTTGGCCTTGAGATCCTTTCTATGATTCAAATAGAATATATACATCATGTACAATTTCAATACCATGGGGTCAAAATTGGGGTGTTACATTCCCCTCCCCCTTCATTATCACTGTCCTCGGTGGTTTACAAAATTGAACAAAAATGGATGTGCCAATCGCATGGCATCCTCTAGATCCAACGTAGTCTCTTCAAGACCGTAGTGATTCCACTGCACCTTTACCTATTCAATGACTCGATTCTGAAGCACTATGACCTTCTTGTCAATGATGCACAATGGCTCGGTTTAGAATTCTTCCTTGGGTTCCACCTAAATCACATCTCAATTTATCACATGGTTAGGGTCATGTACATATTTCTTAAGCAAAGAAACATGAAAAACATTATGAGCTCTAGTGCTACTAGAAAATGCAAATCTATATGCAACTAGCCCTATTCTTTCAAGCACTTCAAAAGGACCACAATATCTAGGTGAAGCTTCAAGGAACTCTTCATTTCCCTCACTCTAAGGTAAACATGATTCCCAACACTGAACTATATGTGCACTCTATGCTTATCTGCATAGCTTTTCTGTCTATCTTGGGGTGTTTTCATGTTCTAACTGATCTTCGCAACCTCTTGCTCCATTTCCTTAAGCAATTCTGGACCAAGCACGATCCTATTCACTAGATTATCCCAAGTCACTGGTGTCCTACACCTTCTTCCATACAAGGCTTCATATGGATTCATTCCCAATGATTCTTGTTGTCCATTATTATAGGAAAATTCTACCAAGTGTAAATAATCTTCTGACTTGGATGGTTTGTCCATCACATACATGTGAAGCATGTCTTCAAGCACTTGATTCATTCTCTCTATATGTCCATTAGTCTGAGGATGGTAGGCAGTGTTGATGCTCAACTTTGTACCCATATATGCAAATAGACTTTTCCAAAAATTGGAATTAAACTTGGGATCCCTAACAGAGATTATTTCCTTAGGAAATCCATGCAATCTAAAAATGTCCTTGATGAAGGTTTTTTCAATGGCATCATTCTTATACGTGGACTTGACCGGTATAAAATGTGATACCTTTGTCAACTTGTCCACCACAGCCATGATAGAATCATGTTGTCTCCAAGTCATTGGCAATCCTGTAATAAAATCCATGGAAATAACTTCCCATTTCCATTCTCCGACTGGAAAAGGCTTCAATAACCCTGTTGGGTGTTGATTCTCAACTTTCACCTACTGACATTTCATGCACTTAGAAATATACTCAACAATGTCCTTTTCAATTCCTGGCCAGAAGTACTGCTTTCTGGCTATAGCAACTGTCTTCTGATATCCTGGGTGACCAGAATATGGAGCTTGATGGATTTCATCCATAACAATTCTCCTCAAGTCTGCCACATTTGTAATATAAATTATGTTCTTATAGGTAAGAAGTTCATCTTCTTCCAGTTTATATCCCTCATACTTATTTTAAAGGCTTTGTTGTTGCAACTTGTCCTTGATCTGCACAGACATTTCATCCTCAGTGGTATGATTAACAATCTATTGTCTCAAATCTGATTGGAAAGTACTAAGAGATGCCACATGCATTTCATGCACCTTCCTACTGAGTGCATCAACCACTTTATTTTCTTTTCCTTTTATGTGTTTGATTTTAAAATCAAAATCACACAAAAACTCCAACAATCTAGCTTGCCTAGCATTTAAACTAGGATAATCAAAGAAATACTTTAGACCACAATAGTCTGTCGTTAACTCAAATTTTATGCCCATTAAGTAATGCCTCCACATCTTGAGAGCATGTACTATGGATGCAAGTTCTAGATCATGAGTAGCATAGTTCTTCTCATGCTCCTTCAACTTTCTTGACTCATAGTATACCACATGGTTGTCTTGCATAAGAACTCCTCCAAGTCCTTGATTAAATGCAATAGTACACACCACAAAGTCTTTTTTTGGGTCTGTAATTTTTAGAATTGGTTCACTTGTAAGAAGATTCTTCAACTACTGGAAACTATCCTCGCATTTTGGTGTCCATTCAAACTTTATCCCCTTCTTTTGGAAAGAAGTGATTGAATGAGAAACCTTGGAGAATCCTTCAATGAACCTCTTGTAGTATCTTGCGAGTCCCATAAAAGATCTCACATCTGTCACATTTCTTGGAGTTGGACAATTCATGATGGATTCAATCTTCTCAGGGTCCACAAATATTCCCTCCTATGAAATAATGTGACCCAAATAATGAATTTTACTATCTGTATAAAAGTCACATTTTCTCAACTTTGCATACATATTATTCTCCCTTAGCAATTTCAATGTTAGTCTCAAATGTTCTTCATGATCTTATTCATTCTTAGAATAAATAAGAATGTCATCAAGAAAGAAATGAACAAACTTGTCCAGATACCTTCTGAAAACACTATTCATAAGGCACATGAATGTAGTTGGTGCATTTGTGAGACCAAATGGTACCACTACAAACTCATAATGTCCATACCTTGTTCTGAAGGTTGTCTTATGAATATCTTCATCCTTGATTCTTACCTAATGGTAACCAGACATCAAGTCAATCTTGGAAAACACCCTTTCTCCTCTTTTGATCAAAAAGGTCATCAATTCGAGGTAAAGGGTATTTATTTTTTACAGTGAATTTATTCAACTATCTATAATCAATACACAACCTGAGTGTGCCATCTTTATTTTTCACAAAAAAAACTGTTGCTCCCCAAGAGGACACACTTGGCCTGCTATACTTTTTTTCCAGCAACTCTTGCAGCTGCATCTTCAGCTCTAGCAATTCTGGTGTTCTCATCCTATAGGGTGTCTTAGACATTAGTTCTACTATAGGCACATGGTCAATTGTAAAATCAATGTCCCTCTTCGGAGGAAGCCCTGGAATTTCATCAGGAAAACATCCCTAAATTCCTGCAATACATGAAAGTCCTCGAGCCTAAGAGTTTCATTCTCTACTACCTCCAAAACATTGGATGCATACAATGTGCAACCTTTCCTACAAAACTTCTTTAGCTGCATTGCTGAAATATGCCTAACATAAACCTCCTTTGGAATGCCTCTTACAACCCTTGGATTCCCTTCTTCATCCATGCATTCAAAAAGCATATTGTAACAGTCAAGCTTAACTCTATACACTTCTAACCAATCCATTCCAATGATAATAGCATAGGAACCAAGTGGCAGAACATTCAAGTCTGCACAAGTGACTAACCCATCCATCTCTAATGGAAATTTATCTACTACTTCACTAACTTGTCTCTTGGTTCTAGTGGCTAGTTGAACTAACCATGATTTTCTATGCTTTAACTTCTTAAAAGCACAAATCTCAACAATTCTAGGAGTGATATAACTGTGAGTAGATCCAGGGTCAATAAAAATGGAAATAGATTGCTCAACAATATTACCTTCAACTTCAATCACAATTGACTAGTGATCTGCCTGGAGGTCCTCTAGCTCTGCATAAATTCTAGGGACAATCCTTGCTACTTAACCCACCATTTCAACTCCTTGGATGTTGTGAGCTTTCCTTACATACCCATTCTCATGCGGATAGTTCCTGCACATATGATTTTCTCCACATATCCAACATTGGAGTGGCTCTCTGATCTCTATTGAATTTCTTGGATTGTCTCCCATCACTCTGGTTGGCTTAGCCATAGCTTGTGATGGCTACCTCTACTGATTTTGGAAGTGAGAATGTTTCAAACGTTTCTTCCTTTGGTCAAAATTCTCATTCTTCTTTTCCTTCCATGCCTTATGGACATTAGGTTTAATGCCTTTGTTCTAATCATAGAAATACATTTCCTTCCTGATAGCCTCTTCTAGAGTTCTAGGTTCATCAAACTCAATTCTCTCTTTGTAAGGCTGAGGTAACCCACTCAGAAAATGCTAGATTTTTACATTATCATCCCTGATGTATCTGACATACCTCAACATCTCCAAGAATTTGTTTGCATATTCTTCAATAGTCAATTGTCCCAATATCATCTCATGGAACTCTTTAATCATATCATCATAGTACCTATCAGAGAGGTACCTCTGTTTGAAATACTTCTTGAACTGCTTCCACATGATATTTCTATCATTGATCTTCCTCACTTTCCTGAGGTGCTCCCACCATATATATGTTCTTCCATTCAAATTGAAGATGGCTACTCTTGTTGGTGAAGCCCACCAACAAAGCTTCGTCGACAGGGATTCCCACTCTATCGATGCCCTATAGCACAATCTCTCTGAGCACCGGCCTAGACAGGTTTTACCCTTCCCAGCAACGTCTATGGAGTAGAAAAGGTCTCACCCAAGGAGTTCAAGGGAGAGCTGTCAGAACCGAGTTTTCGATGGTGGGAGAGGAGGATATGGGGATCCAACGGAGGGACACCATAACTTATGCAATCATCACACAGTATCACACTGTTGCAGCATTATTCATGGAACATCAATACTCATAGCGCATCAAACCATTACAGAAACATAGATTGCATCAACATAAAAGCAACAGTTCGCATCGATATAGAAGAAAGAGATTGAATCAAATCTATATTATGCCATTGTAACAAAACAGAGTCGCAGCATCATAACAGATCTATAACAACAAAAAAGAATTGATCCATACTCATCGCATCATATTAACCTTGTGCAAATATACCGCATTACAATATTCTTCTCCAAAACCAGAGACTGCATACATCCAGAAGAAACCCAGATAAAAGATAGAAAATTCTCCATGAAATAGATCACACCAGATTTGTCCATACAATTACGCACAATCACATACAATCGCTCTCTACTACATCACACACGATTCTTTTCAATTGCCCCAAAATAGATCTATAAATAGGCTTATGCCTTTACATCAAGGGTCCACTACTAACTGACTTCTAACCACTACTGACCTATTGCAACAAAACTTGGTCAAAATATACATAAAATATTCAAAAAGCGGTTATTTTTCTGCTTATCGCACCAATATGCCCTTGCACGGTACTGCGTGAGATTGTGCAGCTACCACAACGCTGCGCAACTCACTCGCCCCAAATCCCTTTCCGACAACTCTTTCCTTCATATTTCCTCAGTAGTCTTGGACTTAGAAATATTTCCTCATCCCAAGAAGCCAAGATTCAACTTCTTAACCAATATTTACCTCACCATTAAAGGTACGAGTCCTTGCCTTCTTAAATTCATCACGTGAACTATTCTGGTAATGCCTCTTCCTCTTTTTCCTATGAGACAAAGAGCTTGAACCCCTAGTGGATCCTTCAGAGTCAGATGATCCACTAGAAGATCTCTTTCTTCTTCTGGAACTGCTCTTACTTCCTTCCGGATTTACTACCCGATGCCCAGAGTTCATCCACCTTTGTATGTCTTTCAAAATATACAGCATGGCTGCATTCAGCCGATTCTTCTCTTCCTGAGATTTAATCATTCTTTCATTATCTTCTTTGTAACTATGCATCTCCACCCTTAGGCTTCTCATGGTGGCTGCAAAATCTGGCAAAGTCTCTTGATATCTTCTTTTGTTGCATTCTATCTTATCATTTTCAACTCAAATTATTTCCCCCATCGTATCTTCCTCGTACTCATAGGGATCCCATGCATCATTAATGTTGTAGGTTCTCATGGCCGAGCCATAAACCAACTTTTCCAAACTGCACAATGACTCTGCAAAATGTGTTAATAAACACCATTGTTAGCTGCATGATAATCTCAGAATTCAAAAATCACATACCGACTGTTCACTGTAGGTTTGGACAATCGAGATCATGGTTGAACCATATCTACACTCAAGGTGAATTTAATAAATAAAATAATGAGGAGGATAAAAGGGCACTTAGTTGCGAAAATGGGAACTAATCGCCATGAAGGAGATTTAAGATCAATGGATGAGATTGATACTCAAGCAAATTAACGGTTGATAGCGATTTCTCTAGGAGAACTAGAGTGGACAAAGAATTTTCTTTATACGCGATAGGAAACATGCATAAATGACATGTCCCCTGCCCATTAGATATCGTGCTCGAAGATTGAAGGTATGAAATTCACTTTATCGAGCGTGATGGTTTAAAAAGGGCCCACATATTTCAACAGTCAGGATTTAGGTGAAGAAAGATCAACAATTGTAGTTCATTTTTCTAATGGACTAGAAAGTGAGTTAATAGCAATGGCTGGGCGCAAAATATTTATGTAATTGGGTTCACCATAAATTTGAAGTCTGCTCTTTAACGAGCACTGCTTGAGACATTGGTCGGGTTAGTTAAACTTAGCGCTTTAGCACTCTATCTTACTGCATGTTTCTCTCTTCAACTATTTAAATTGGCCCATCTAGGCTCAATGTTGCAACCATTAGCTCTGATACCACAATGTCACATCCCCTCTCTCCTTGGAGAATAAGAGTTACTCTAAACCTGCTCGGATACAACTAACTGATATGCAGAATAATTTAAAATTTATGATTTCTTTCTCTTAGCAAGGTCATGGGTAATATAACAATCTTTAACATTCATTCCTAGGCTTAGAATCCATTGTAACAGTCATTATGTACCTTACAGATCCGTTCTGCAATGAGGGAAGTCATTTTCACACTAAACTGACCTTTTCGAATTTCACCTTTCGTCCTTCCCCCTTTTGTAGGGAGGCTTGCGGGAATTAAAACTTGAAAATATGAAGTAATCCTTTGACCACATTCCACCTTCCGCCTTTCCACGGGAGGAATGAGGAAATAAAAAACTCAACCATTGCCTTACCTTTATCCTTTGGTTTTCCACTTTCCGACTTTCGACCTTCCTCTTTTCACCTTCCGCCTTCCACATTTCGCAAGCGGATCTTGGGGTCCGAAAAATCGACAAAATGATACATCTACATGTTCACTTTCTACTTTCCCCCTTCTTCCTTCCGCATTTCTGCGGGCGGAATCCGAATCGCGAAAACCTAACACTTGGCCTTATTTCTCTTTTTGCATTCCGATTTCTACCTCCCGCCTTCTGCCTACCGTAGGAGGACTCTGGGTGTGGAAATCCACACTTTACCTTAGACATTTTGGCTCTTTTTCCTCTTCCACATTCCTCCTTTCGTAGGCAGATTCCTGGCTGCATAAACCAACATTCTGCCTTGTTCCTTTCTCAATTTTCCTCCTTCTGACTCTACGTTCCACAAGTGGATCCAGGAGTGTAGAAGAACACATATTACCTTAAGATAACTACATTTCTAACCTTGTAACCAGTCTTCTAGCCTCCATGATCATAAGCAAAATGTAGTAGAAATACAAGGCATATATAGATGCAAATGCAAAAACATTTAATTAACAGTAAATCTGCTGAAATCATTAACCAGAATTCATCATATTCAATTCATTCATAATCAAATACATTGCATAAATATGAATAACAAAGAATACTTATCTTGAAGTTGAAGCTGTCCTGCAGCTAGCTATGTTGCTGCAATGTTCCACCCAACCGTAGGCCAGTTGTGTTCATTAATCTCTCAACACAACTTCCACCCCTCCGCTGGGCATGAATTCCACAAGGAACTAGGGAATACTAGACTCACACACAGCCAGATCATATCACACACATCCAATCCAACCTTCAATTGGGTTTATTAGACTGTCCACCTAATCCCACACATGGTTGGGTTTATCAGGCTACATGGAAACAAGCCAAACAAATGGGTTTCACAGGCTACTTAGCCAAGCCATCTCACTGCTGGGTTTCACAGTCTATTCATCCAAGCCAGCTAACAATTGGGTTTCATAGACTACACACATTCAATCCAACATTCACATTAAGGACCAGCCAAGCAAACATATGGGTTTCACAGTCTACTCAGCCAAGCCATCTCACTACTGGGTTTCACAAGCTACTCATCCAAGCTAGCTAACAGTTGGGTTTTATAGGTTGTCTAGCCAAGGATTACACATGGCCAAATGCACAACTAGACACAGCCAAGCCAATGTCCGATTGGGTTTCACAGGATGCCTAGCCAATCCAATATACAATTGGGTTTCACAGGATGTCAGCCAAACCAATCTATGTTTGGGTTTCACAGGATGCTAAGGTTGTGTAAAGGAAGAATGGCTAAGCTAGTGGCTCATTCAAGAGCTAGGGACACCTCCATAAGATCTATCTAGCCTAGAATCCACATTACCTGCACCCGAACACAAGGAAGCATCCCCTTCTCTACTACACAATCCCTCGGGCTATGCATTTCCTTCCAGTTCTCTTCAGGGCGTGCAGTGGGGATTCACCAACCACTCTTATCTTTTCATGAGGTTCCTCTCTCCACTAGGTTTATTAATCCCATTCATCCTCTCTTCCACTCCTAAGTCTTGCATACAATTCAGACCCAAACGAGGGTGCACATCACAACAAACCATAGGGAGACATAACAACATAGGGCTTCACTCTATAACATAGAGAAACAGGGTCTCATACCACTATGTAGTTTAGTTTAACACTGTAACACAAAACCAGGGTTCGAAAAAGGAAAATACTTGCAGAAACACTATGCTAAACCAAAATGCTCTGCGACTCCAAATAGTGAACAAACGCGAATGAATGATCATGAATTATCAACAATGAACATTGAGGAACAACAAAGCCTTTCCCTGACTGAGGGAAATATGGATTGGCACACATCCAGGTGCTTACTTGCTGTAGAAGCAAGAATGCGACTTGCCAGACTGCAGGCTGCGGGAAAGCTCAGTCACAAAACCGACTGTCATGCCTTTCTCTAACCAAGACATTAAGTGCCTGAACCTATCTTTTGGAAGAATTAATGATTGAGGATAGAGGACAAAAAGGTAGCCGAGGGTTTATGGGTTCCCCCATTGACACCTGGTCTCACCCTATGGCTCAGGAGTTTGACTAACTCCCCTCCCTATTCCTTATGAAATCATGCCCCCATCTCTTTCACGTTGCATTGCATAACTAGTTGTGGTATTTTATTCAATTGTGTATTTACATGATATTCCAAAATTTGTTGTGCTCGACTAGCACAAGAAACCATAGGTATCAACCTTGATCACCTATACACTGAACCCCAAATCGATGGCAGGGCCTTGGCCTTGATCTACTTGCCATGATTCAAATACAATATATACATCATGTACAATTTCAATACCATGGGGTGAAAACTAGGGTGTTACAAATGCTCCCTCTGGTGGGAATGGATAGGAAATTGTAGGCATCAGATACTAAAATTAGGATATTTTTTTTTGGAATAATATTGTACAAAATTGGTCAAGTTTCTCCTTAGATATAAAATAGTATCTTATAACCAATGTTCTATGTAAAGTATCGGTATGCACAGATAATGGAGATATTTGTTTTTGTAGTAGAGACAAAGAATTTGTCCATGATGACTTACAACTGAAGGAATTATTTAAGGGAGCTTCAACAAGATTAAATTTTACATAGTGGTGAAATCCTTCTAATCCCAAAATACCTTCGAATATGTTTTTCAATTTATAATAACCTTGGAGTTAAAGATATATCACAAGTGGTTAGTAGAATAGAGGTCTATGTTCCAGACAATATGCATTTGGAAAAGCTTACCCCGTGGAAGGGGGTATTTGGGAGGGGATTATACAAAATACTTATTGCATATATTGATAATCCTTTCTTCGGAATTCCATCTGATAAGAGACACCATCTTCTTAAATTTATTTTGGATTTCCTAGTATATGCAATGAACCAACCACTCATAATGGAATATTCTCTGTTCTTGGTCAGAGAAACTAGTGAGGCACATAATATTTTCTATTGTTATGTTTTGAAGGAAGATCTAGCATTAGGCTCTTACAAAGATTACTATAGGGCTCAAGGTCCTAGATTGATGCCTTGAACCATCATAGATATTTGTGCCACTAAGAGGTTTCAATGATGCGACTAGGAGGTGTGTAGGACCATGAATGATGCAACATCACACATGACATGCCAAGGGAATCCTTGGCCTCTAATAAAGGATAGTAGTTCCTTTGTTATATTTTGAGTATTAAGTATGGGTCTTGGGGGTTCCACATAGTCAAAGGAGGAAACACAAGACATAGCCACTAAAGCAAGCTTCTCGGAACTTAGGGACAAACTCAACACCTCAAACCACCACACATGATCTCCTAAGGGTATCATTGGCGCATGTGTTGGGATAATGGCTATAGGTAAATAACACACACTAGTTGTAGTTCTAAAGTCCCTTCACCTCTAAGACCTTAATCCTTGAACCCTAATTCCTATTTAACCCCAAACAACTAAACCCCCTAACCCATAATCCCTAAATCCCAGAATGCCTAAGAGGATCTGTAGCTAAGTACTCGGGGATTATGAACTTTAAATAATGGATTAAGGTCTTTAGGGGGGATGGGATTTAGGAATTAATAGATAAATAGGAATTTATTGAGAAATAAATCCACCAAACATTATCCACCAAGAAATCAACGTTTAGTGGATGCATGTATGTGTTAGTAACACATGCATGCCAGTGGCATGCACACGATACTAACATGTATGTGCCCTTGTCAAATATGGAAACTTCTAAATTGATCGAGCTCTTCTCTTGCATTTTTTTGCTCAGTTCATGCAATATGTATTAGCAACAAACATAGCTCGAAACGCTTTTACAATTTGAAGTGACTCCACACATCTCTTGGAGTTTATTTGGAAATTTGGATTGAATACACACACCTATTGTACTCTAATAATATATTTAGATTGAATTCTCATGTTGCTTGGACACACTTGAACTCTCCTTACATCTAGTGGACACATTAAAACATCATTCTACATTTGAACCAAGGAGCAATCCCAGAGGTATGGTGACATTTTTTCCTCATGAATTGTATGAATTGTATGAATTGTATTTTAGTCTTCTTAACCCTTATGGATTGAATGAATTGTAGTTTTTTCTGATGGATTTTATGAATTGTATTTTAGTCTTGTTAATCTTCGTCATAAACAACAAAATAACATATTACCCATTAAAAAATACAACATGCACCAATCAATACTTTCATCCTTTCATAAACATAACCAAGAAAACTTACTTGCATCATCACCAATAACCTTGCATAACCATAAAACTCCATCCATTACACAAAGATTTTCTTAATTACTCATGATGTCACTACAACAAATCACACAAACACCAAAATTATCCAATTCTTAATCTTTAGGGGGGATTTTCCCTCATCCAAAACATGAAACTATAATTAAACACAAATTTTCCCTCATCCCTCTATAATGGCATCTATGAAACTATCACCAAGCTCATTTCCAAAGAGAGTAAACCTATCCCAATTCAAATTACTTCTTAGGAACAAGGAGGAAGTGGAAAATTTCATAGGACATATGGCTTCTTG
Source organism: Pseudotsuga menziesii (assembly GCA_001517045.1). Taxonomy (NCBI): domain Eukaryota; kingdom Viridiplantae; phylum Streptophyta; class Pinopsida; order Pinales; family Pinaceae; genus Pseudotsuga; species Pseudotsuga menziesii. Next base: position 382,846 of record LPNX010698882.1, read on the forward strand.
GAAATATCTTGGTTGTGATGAGTTAACTTCATAATTATTCCAAGAATTGGCATATAATTGGTAGAGAGGTGCGGGGAGTTGTTAAGGATTCATTCTCTTCCTCTCCATACTTTGGAGGAAGGCCTAGGTAGAACCGACAATAATGTCAAAGAACACAATCTATTGGAAAGCATATATTCTCAATCTCACATAACCAAACTCCTTTTCTTTCAAAAACGTTATTGTCCCTCCATGTATCTAGGGAATCCTTAGATAGAGAATGCAAACAAAAATGGTTACCAGGAGGCTCTCTAGATCATCTTGGAGGGAAAACTTGATACCCACCATTTTCTCAATCTAGAATTAACCTAAACAATTGTCCAAAAACCATGTGTCGTTTGAAGCTACCAAATTGAGTATTATTGTTGATTGTTTCAAGATGCTTTGAAAACATGAACCGAGGTCCTAGAGGCCACATTAGATTTTAGTGATGTTGTTTTTAATTATGGGATTCCCAATATTTTTTAAATATGCTCATATAACCCAAGTTGTGTGCCATTTTCGTACCCTAAATTAGGTTAATATTTTTATCTGTTAGCTGACAAAACACTACTAAATTAGATGATTTTTCCAAGTCTATCAACTAGATTCATATATTATCCTTCAAATGTTGCTTGTATGATAACATCTAGTGGTTTATGTTCCTGAATTTATTTAGAAATCATATTTTTTTTATCAATCAGTATTGGAAGAGACGGGAGGATAATATTGAAAGAGACTAACTTCTACATCAGTGACGATAGGTGCCATGACTTGCATTATGTGCAACATTGCTTAATAATTTTCTATGATTAGTTGAAGAAAAGAGATATACAGATGGATCAACATTGGATATGATCATATGGTTGTGCGAGCCAATTAAAAAATTCCTGTGTATTCCAAAGGTTGAGTATTTTGCACAATGCTTACAATGTGTCGCTAATTTAGAACTACTTTGAGACTAGGCATGCGAAAGGAAAGCACGGTGGAGCTAGTGTATGCATCAAAACCACACTACGAAGGGAGGAGATGAGGTTTACAACAAACCCTCATATTTGAGATGCATAATCTATAGTCGAGTGGTGCTATGCAATAATGTCAATTTGAACCAAGAGAAACTGTCATCATCAAGGATAGGACATGTGGTATGAAATTTATGGCAAGTGGTTGATGTAGATCGATCATGTTTGTATAGTTTTAACATAGTACAAGGAACATGTGGGTTTCATTTTGTTCGAATATCAAGCAACCCTCTATTTGAAATATGGAAAAAAAAACTTGCAGGCTTTTGTGGCCCCTGTAGCACTGTCGAATGGGATAATTGTGAATCAAAGGATAGGTCTTAGTCGCCTTGTAAGTGTGGGATTTATTTGTACAAAATAATCCCCTAAGGGAAGACCTACTATGATTGAAATTGCAGGTATTCTACAAAACATCCAAGAGGCATTTTCTAAAGTTGTTGGCATTCCAAAATTCCAATCAGATATAACACATTTGCTAGCCAATACAAGCACCGCTTACAACAACATTGGTGAACTTGACGAAAGTTCTTCTACATTGTATTCTATTGTAAGGGATCAATGGTTGTATAATTGAAACATTAAGTAATTTGAGTCCATCCCATTATCTCCATGTATATTGAGTCTCATTCCCTTCTTCTTCTTTAGGTGCCTATTTATTTGAGTCTTATTTCTCTCTCCTCTAAGTATGCTCATAGTTAGGTTCATGTGGGTGTAAAAAATAAAGTTAATATGTGATGAAGAATATATTGGAAATGTCTCTACATCTATAAAATCTCCCTTTCTTATATTAGGACAACTTTACGTATATAAATATTATTACATTTAATTAAATGTAATGAAATTCAGTTTTGTTTTATTTGCGTCGATTGAACGAAAGAAATGCCTCTACATCTATAAAATCTCCTTTTCTTATATTAGGAAAACTTTATGTATATAAATCTCATTACATCTACAGTAGATGTAGTGCAATTTGTTTTTATTTTATTTGTGTTGTTCAAACCATATAAATATACAAAGAATTCATATTTGTTTTAAAAGATTAAAGAGCAAGTCGACAATTTTGTTTCCACACTGAAAGTTACATGTCCAAATAAAAAGTAAGAACATGTTGACCAAGATGATGTTTTTTTAATACTTCTTTGGATATTCAACTTGTTTCTCCTTTAAGCCAAGACTTTGAAGATAAAATTGTGAAACAAGATCAATCAATATGACATGAATACCTAATCCTCAAATTTATTAGGAATTATGTTGGGAAACTAACTTTCATAGACTTGCAAAGAATTAGGTTGGACACCTTGCTTTAATAGAGATTTACTTGGTAAAATTGAGAAGGGAAATTATTAATATCATGGTTTGAATATTTAAACTTTTATTATATTTTTAGGATTTACAATTTATTATGAAACATTTTCAATTATTTACACACAACCAACTAATTTTATTAATATTATTTTATAAGTAAAATGTTCTTATTAAAACTACAGTGCTACAAAAAGACTCATGAGAGGGAGAGAGTTTGGAGACTAATTAAACATTTTTTTCTCTAAACAAGAAAAAAGACAAGACTATGGTATTTTCTAGGGTTAATATCCAAGATACCTCTTACAAAAACAATACATTTAAATATTCTAGAAACAAAATTTTCCAAATTGGTTGCAAAATAGATGGACTGACATAAAAACAAATTCAAAAAAAAACCGGGGCTTCCAACATGAAATAATAAAATTTTAAAATCATTTTTTTGGTTCTTGATTAATCTTCCTGAGCTCTATTAGATTCTTCTTACTTCCACCTTTCTCAGTGCTCATGAAAGACATCCATTGGGTAGATGGAAGGAATATGTCTCTCTCTATATTGTTGAGCTCATTTATTATGTAGTTCAACTTTCTTTTAGCACTATGTTGATACTTATCATGATTATGTGAGTGTAGATACTTCCTTAGAAGCTCTTTATAATATATTCCTTATTGCACCAAAACAACACTAGGAGATACTTGTTCAAGAAAGTATTGTTCCCACAACAAATCCCCCTTCATTTTTGAGAAAAATTAAAGCACCCCATTAAAGTTTTAAAAAATTCTACTTCTTTTATGCCATATCTTACTTTCATTTTTTTGTTTATGAGTCCAATTTAAGTGTTATGTTTAAACATCTGCTTATCTTTTAATAGTTGTTGCTTATGAATTCAATTCTTCATTTGATTGAACATTCCTTCATCTGACTATTATCCTTGAACTTGGTTTGTTTCTTTATGTGGATTTTAAAGCATACACTTAAAGATATTCATGATCTTCTATATTCTCTAATGACCAATGCTTACATGGATCCTCCATTGTTTCTCATGTTTTGAAGTCTTTGAAAAACGGCTTCCAACTAATCCCTTAAAATACAATTGTTTTCGATCGACATTTTATATTCGTTGCATATTTTTTGTAGTCCACAACTCACATTAATCTTAGATATCAATGCCATTTTCAATAACCAATACAATTGAAAGTAAAGAGGAATTAGGGATAACTTGATTAGTGGGTGATGAGTCATATCAATCGCAATTTCTTATTTTCACCTTCTTTACATTATTCATAGACTCTGTTGATCCTTTTATAATTGTTTTGTCCATATGGTTGGGTTAATTTTGACATTCGATATCTTTGTTAAATTTTAGTTACTGTGTTTAATTTGGTGAACCACACACTTTAGCATATCAAAATAAATTACTTAAATGTTTAGTTTTATAGAAGTTAGTTTACTCCTTAAAAGATCAAATCTTAAATATCAAAGACAAACTAAATATCTTTAGTTAAGGCATTAACATTTTTCATAACCAATAAATTTTAAAAAAATGCATACACTCTGAAAAATTGAACCTTTAGCGCAAATTAACAAAAACTACTAAATAATAATTTTCATGGAATGACCATGCGATAACCTTGGGAATCATGTTGGTAAGTGATTTTGTGTTTGTTGGGGAGTCCCTTATTCTTGTGGATGGCTCGAATATAAATTCTGAAATTTGTGACAACGATTTGGTTATGTGCTTAGTGAGGATATTTAGGGACTTTGGGAGATTAAACTAATTTAATTAATGAACATTTTCATCAACCTTTACTTATGCCTTGAAAGAGAATATATAATAGATAGTAAGCGAACTAATAAAACCCAACTTGACCATTATGACATTTTACGAGACAAAGAGTTCATTAAAAAGTTGTTTTGTAAAATGTTGCATTTTTTTCCAAGGAAAAAAGTGTAATTTTATGACAAAAAAGTATATAATCTGCAGAAAACTATTGCAATATTTTCAGTATCTAATCTTTTCATCCCTATTATAAAAAATTAAAAAAAGATGGTTCTTCTTCAACTTTTACATTTACAAAAACTCTATCAAAAAAAATTTTGTTGCAAGGAACATATTCCATAGAACAACTAGAGTAAATTCCAATCGCTTTGCCAGGTATAATCATTTTGACTGTTTCCCCCCCAAAAAAAACTTTTAGATTTACAGTTGTCACACTAGTGGGCTCTGTTCCTATGTTATTCCATGCTAAGATGGATTAGTCCATCGATGAAGGGCTTGTGGTAGTATTCAAATCAAGTATCATTATTTTACTCATTGATTTTTCATTGTCCATGGGGGATGTTTAGTCCCAACTTTGAAAGACGATCAACTTCTCCATTACATTCCATGTAAACATGTCGAAAAGAGAAGGAATCAGAATACTCCAGATGTCTCGAAAATTCAGCAAGAAAATCATTTAGGAGAATATTGTGACAACATTGAACCTTGTTTATCCAATTTATGACAATCATCGAACTCCAAAAATCTAAAGGTGCGTGAAGTTTTTTTCAAGAGATAAACAAATAAGAATTTTAAGAGATCCAAGTTCTACGAAGTTGTTTGAATCTCTACCAAGACCCATTTGGATATGAAAATAGTATGAATTGGAAAGGTACAGGGTGGAACCTCTTCCACATTCATGGTTTTGAGAGGCTCCATAAAAAATATCCCAAGATTTGTCCATAAGAGTCTCTTCCATAGGGAGAAATCTAATCACATGGGTGCCCTTTTGTTGAGGGAAGTAAGAGATGATATCAATGCAATGTGTCCCAATGATTTTTGGACCAGAAGGGATATTATGAAAAGTTGTTTTAATTATTTCCAACTAGATGCTCTGGATTGCAAGAAGGGGAAGAGCCTAAAAGGGGCCAGAGGCCATGTTTGAAGACCAATATTTCCAAGCCTCCTCAACATAGGTTCCCTTTCGGTCGAGGATGAAGCCCAGTCTCCTTTTTAAATCAATCCAGACATTTGTCGAAAAACCATAGGAGATAAACAAGTGTGGGATTATTTCTTTGCTTTGTTTGCAAAGAACACACCACCCCTATTGGAAAAGTGTACAAAGGGGTTCTAAATTATGGCACTAACATTGCAGTGAAGCTTCTCAATTTAAAAAATGCAGCGGTTCAAAAGAGTTTTGATAAAGAGTGGAAAATATTGGGTAGAAATAGGCATCATAATTCGATTAGAATCATAACCTCTTATTTAAAAAACCAATTCAAAGCTTTGATATTCCCATTAATGCCAAATGGAATCCTAGAGAAGTGGTTGTATCCTGAAGATGAAACTTGCAAGTAGTTTGACTTTGATTCAAAGGTTGAATATAGAACTAGACATCGCATAAGGCATGGAGTATCTCCATCACCATTGTTTCATGCAAGTGATACATTGTGATATGAAACCAAGCAATGTGATTTGGATGAAGATATGACAACATATTTAATAGACTTTGGCATTTATACCATATGTTTTGCAAACTCTGAGGATCTATCTCTCACATCCACACATGCATTCAAGGGATCTACATGCTATATTCCTAGATGTATTATTTGAGAAACATAGCATGTTAGGGAATGCCATATTTTTTTTATTTTTATTAAAATTTGTGAATAAAAAACCTTTTGATGAGGATGTTTGGATGTATAATGTGGATTCAACAGATAAAACACAATGAAAAGTGATGTTTATAGCTATGGAGTAGAGTTATTGGATATGCTCACTAGAACAAAACCCTCCCACAACATGTTTGTGGAAACAATTCAAACTTATTGGAATCGGTTGGTAGTAGTGTTCCAAACAAAGTTGGGGAAGTGGTGGATAATAATTTATTGAAGAGGACTAATACCATAATTGAAGAAGATGAGGAACTCAATTGTATCAGTAGCCTTGTAAGTGTGGGTTTTCTTTGTGCAAAATAATCCCTTTAAGGATGGCCTTCTATGATTGAGATTGTGGATATGCTACAAAACATCAAAGAGTTTTTTTTTAGAGTTGCCAACATTCCAATATTCCAATAAGATATAACACATTTGTTAGGTGGTACAAGAACTGCTTACAACAACATTGATGAAGGTCAAAGTTCTTATACATTGCAGTCTATTGTAAGGGAGTAATGGTTGTATAATTGAACCATTAAGTAATTTGAGTCCATTCTATTAGTTCCATTTAGGCCAAGTCTCATTCCATTCTTATTTGAGAGGATTATTTATTTGAGACTTAATCATCTCTCCTTTATATATGGTTGTTGTTAGGTTTATGTAAGACTAAAAAATAAATTTATTATATGATGAAGAATGTATTGGAAATGTTTCCACAACTATAAAATCTCATTTACTTATATTAGGTAAAATTTATGTAGCTAAATCGTATTACATCACAATAAAATGTACTACACTTTAGTTTTGTTTGTGTTTTTTATCCACATAAATATACCAAGAGATTCATATTTGTTTTAGAAGATTAAAGTGCAAGTTGAAATTTTTGTTTCTACAACCATTCATGATGTTATTAATTCAAATAAAAAATAAGAACATGTTGACGAAGATAATGCTTTTTTATACGTTTTTAGATACTCAACATGTTTCTCCTTTACACTAATACTTTGAAGCTAAGATTGCATAACAACGTCAATAAAAATGAAACAAGTACCTAATTCTCAAAAAAATTTAGGATTTACATTGGACAACTAACTTTAATAGAATTGTGAAAAGTGGGTTGGGAACCTTGTTTTACTAGATATTTACTTGGTAAAGTTGAGTAGGGAAATTATTATTATGAGTTGAAGGTTTAAACTTTGATTATATTTTAATATTTTGAATTGATTACCACATACTTTCAATTATTTATACATAATCAATTGTTTTTATTAATATTATATTTTATAAATAAAATGGTTTTTTTTTATTCAATGTTACAAAAATACTCTTGAAAGAGAGAGAGTTTAGAGGCTAACTAAACCAATTTTTCTAAACAATATATAAACTATACTTTGGTATTGTCTAGGGATAATCACTAGAGGAATCTCTTCGAAAAAATAAGCATTTATGCCTTCTAAAAAGAAAATTTTCCAAACTAGTCACAAAATAGTTAGATTGGCATAAAAGCAAAGTCACATAGAAATTAGTGACTTCCAACATGAAATAGTAAAATTGAAGTCCATTGTGTCCACCCTTCGTGATAAGTCTCCTTGAGATCTATCATATTCTTATTATTTCCACCTTCCTTGGTGCTAGTGAAAGAAGTCCATTGGGTAGATGGAAGAAAGAGGTTGCTGTGTAGATTGTTAAGCTCATTGATTATGTAGTTCAGCACATTGTTTGTGCTCGGTTGATATTCATCATGGTTCTTTGAATTGAGATACTTTGCCTAGAAGATTCTTTCAATATATTCCTTATTGTGCCAAAAAAATGTTACCATATGATAGGTTTTTGCATCGTTGCCCCTACTTTTTCCAAGATGTTTCCCAAAATCCATTTCATATTAACAAAGTTCCTCATCCATCATTGATTCTCTTACAGTGGTTACAAATTTTTCCAAATCCTCTAAATGTAGTTCTCTACATTTTGTGATAAAATTATAGATATCCTCAAGTCAAAATATGCATGAGGATAACTCTCTTGATTGGACCCGTATCTTTGTCTTGCTCACTTGGAGTTTTGATTTCTTATATTTTGTCAACAAAATATCGAGAACTTGGTTGAACCTGGTTACTAGGGAACCTTGGCTTCTCTTCCTCTAACCTCCTCCATTACTAGGGTTGCATTCAATAGCTTAAAAAATCGAAGTTCCCCAACATCATCACCACTCTCCCAGGTCTCTATTGTAGTCTATAGATAGAGCCTCTCATTGTGCTTTACTAATATATTTCAAGGGAGGAAAATTTCTGTGAAACAAATGTGTGGTAATTTTATTAATGTTATTAAAGTGTGGTATTTGATACAAAAGTGGTGTATTGAATTGCTTGGAAAATTAGTTTTTTATAATTTGAATTTCTTAGATCCTTCTAAATGGTTTTAATAGATTCATATGATTACTATGAAAATAATAATGAAACTCTAAACATTTTGTTTAACAAAGAGACAATGGATATCTGCTTAGTTCCTTTTATTTTATGGTGTATTGTGAAAATCCTTACATTCTTCTGTTATTTGATTATCTGTCTAAAGAATATTTTTATCCTTTTATTTCATTCTCTTTTCTAATGTGTTACCATAATGTGTCATTATTCTCTTTTTTTATTATCCTTGTTATTCCTTCTGTGTTTTCTACACTTCAATTATAAAATTAGTGTCATCCTCATCTCAATGATGCTTCTAAACAAGAGGCTTTGCTTAGATTCACCCATGCAAACATTAAATATGATAATCCCTCCCAAGATTTTAATAGGGCAACCCTTTCTTATTCATATACCTTCTTCCATTTTATTTTTTCTCTTACTAATATGTACTCTAAGATGCTTCTTACTGGTTGGACATTAAGTAATTTGTTGATCTAGGTTGGCCTTATTCTCAAATTCATATTTCCATAGAGTGGATATCAATTATCACAAGCTTATATGTTTGGACTATACTACTATTATTTTCATAGATCAAAAGTTTTGATCTTTTTATTACAAATGTTCACCTGAAGTGGTAATAAACTAAAGGCTTGAATTCAATAAGTGGACATGATATATATACGGCCTTGTCATTTTTCTCTTATTAAATGTCAAACTATTTTATGGGATGGATTTTTAGTTGTATAATGTCATAAGTGTTGGGATCCATTTTTTCGCATTCCATCCACAGTATATGACCATTTTTCCATCATCAATCCTCCATATAAGAATAAACATGGGCCTACGACTAATACATCTTCTCTTATAGTGATTTTAGTAATTAAAAATGTTCTTACTAAATTTTTACTAATGGCGGTTACGTCAGTTTTATTTCTACAATTATGTACCAATTTTTGGACCAATTTTGGCATAAATTCAAGATTGGCATACTTCCACACTTCCAAATCGAATTATACAACTTAGATGTCTCATATGGATGCTCCTATATGGTGAGGTTTCCATTATACCTCACCCATATCACACATGTGGGTATTCAACTTATTGTTAAATATTTCCAATTAATTAGTAGAGGTTTCCAAACAACCAACTTGTGATGTGTTTTCCAGGAAAATGAAAGAAAATATCGAGAAAATAAAACATGGTTTTTTTCCTACAACATATCATATTGGTGGTAATGAAGATGGTTTTCTAAAATTTGGAATGTTTTAGGAAAACATTGTGGTTCTTTATCACGAATTCGCCCAAATTGCGTGAAAAGATAGATTTTTAGGAAGTCAAATCTAATTGATTTTCCTTCTTTCAAATGGCTTGGATGAAGTTGTGGAGGTTTTTTTTAACCCTCAATGTATAAATAGAGCCTCATAAGAGTGAGGAAGGAAATAATTATCATTAAGGAAGTTTGTATGAATGAAAATTTCTTAAGATTATGTTTTGAACCTATTGGGTATATGTTATATTCTTTGCATGTGCATATGGAGGGGAGGTGCGCATGTTAGCGCTGCAGCTCGGTGATCCCAATTTATAGAATTTATGGCTATTTATAGCTATTTGTAGCTATTTTTAGAATTTGTTTAAAAATATGTAACTTAATCCCGATTAAGGGATTGGAGTCTTTTTCTAATCCGGGTTAACGGCTTAGGGTATTTGGATGTTGCGGAATACCTATATTTTGTATTGTGAGGATTTCATAATGTAATGAAGAGAAAATAGGAGGTGTGGCTCCAAGGTTTTCTAGTTTTCTCGGTTAAGGGTTTCCAAGGTAAATCTCTATGTTTATTTGTGAATAATGTGTTGTGATCTCTATTTTGCCTAAAAGAATCTGTATGATTTGCTTCTCTACACATGTTTAAAACTTACAAAACCGTGGGGATATTGTTGTAATTTTGAATTCATTATGCAACAAAAGAGTTCATGCAATTCACTGGTGGGACTAATGGCTAGTTAGATTGGCACTCCATAGAATCAATCACCCAATTGGGAGGGCCTCTCAAGCTTCTTGATGTGTTGCACATTTTCCTTTCTTATTTATGTTTGTTAATGTTTATTTTGTTTTCATTTGCATTTGTAGTTTAGTTTGTGTGTTTTAGAAATTGGGTTCATATTGTATTGAGTTGGTTTAGCATCGTTGCATATTTGCAATGTGTGTTTGCAATCTCATTTTCTAGATCATATTCTCAATTCATGTAATTTCATTTATGTTTGATCACAATCCACTTTCATGTATGTGTATGAGTATTCATAAACACAAACATATTCAATTTCTTGTAGGTTACTTCCTGTAGCAGTTTGTCTATACTTAGAAAGAGTCTAGAGATTCACTGTCATCATATCATGTACTTTGTTCTCATATTATTTGTAATATATACATTTGAACACATATATTAGAACTCTTAGGGAGACAACACTAATTCAAATTATCTCTAGATCATTAATTAATCTTTACAAATGTAGTTCAGAGTTAACTATTTTTTTTATCTCTCTTTTGAGATAGGATAAAAAATCATTTTTAGGTCTTTATTATCAAAACCTAGAGTGGTTACATTTCTCTCATTTACTTGCAGTTGTATGCATCTCTTATTTCATCATAGGATTCTAATTCATACACCTCAAACACACATAAGGTTGTTGTATGTCTTTTCATATTATATTCATTTCCATAAGAAGCATATTCATAACTTTTAGTTAGCAGTCATAAAAGACCTTGATTAGTTTGATTTGCGCATTGAAAGCATTCTCAGTTTGATTATAGATCATTGTTGTTTTGTGCGTTTTTGGTGTGGATTAAAAATAAGATTTTAGATTATTCTTGTCGAGTTGTAGGTAGTACTTGCTTTGAAGTTGAAATTAGATTTAGAAATTATTTAAAATATTATGGGTCTCATTTGGATTTTGCACTCAAACAATCCCATGTTTTCTGTACGCGTTGAAGTCTTTTCCAAGATTAACAATAGGACAAAGTTTAAACCATATTCCATTTAAGTACATAAATATATATTATTGTACAAGGGAATTATATACTCAAAGACATCCATATAATACCTTTTACTAATCCATCATTCTCATAAATCAAAGACATTGCTAACATCTCAGAACCATTCCATTTCTCAAGATATATTGGTTTTCGTGATCTTTGCATCTTGCATATTTAGAGAAATCTCACAATCTGAATTTATTGATTGGTTACTTTGAATACTCCATCTCTTACATCTACTAAATCATTAATCAGGATTGGAATGCATACTTCATTCTGAGCAAGTACATAAATATTCTTCTCTCAAGTTGAAAGATTATATTTCAAGGACAAATTGTAATAACTTCAAATCTGAATTTAACACTTTGATTTGCATACTTTAAACATTGGTAAGGATAATAGGATTAAGAACAGAGTATCTAGATTATCTTTGTCATTGATCTTAGATTATTTTTTTCTCAAATAGTAGACTACAATATAACACTTTGATCATATGAGATTTCTAAGAGTTTAGTTTTAGTCTTATTTGCTAAAATGTCATTTTTAGATTTTTTTCTTGGCTTTTCAGTTTCCTTTAGTTTTCTTGTAGCTTAGTTAACTGCTATAGGAATAATCCATTGAAGATCATGATCTAACTCGAGAGATATTTTCTTTTGGTCCAATGCTTAGCTAATCCTTTGATGTTAGTTTACCTCATTCTCTGATTTGTTTTTATTTCATTTTGAAGTGTGCTTGTTGGCATTAGTTGTTAGGGTAGTTTGGGATCTAATATTGCATTTCCTATGCTTGTACCTCTAATTTTATGGACTCCCATTCAATAATTTAGTGTCAATTAATTAACATATATTTAGCTCGATGTCAAGATTTGTTTCATATATTTAATATTTAAATTATTTAAGGTATGTATACAAACTTTTAACTTATAAGAACAAAGTTTGTGTTATAGCATATTTTACCACATCATTGCAAAACGATTAGTTTGGATGATATTCACCTTTTTCATACTTCCTTGTCCCTTTATGGTTCAATACACCTATCCCTTCTCAGTCAAAACATTCAAAAAAACCGTTATTTCCTACATATATGCACCTTCGCAGTTATTAGCACACATATACACACCCCTCCAGTGTACAAAATGCATATCCCTTGTTTTGAAGGTATAAAATAATAAAATATCAGGAAATGTAAAAATAGTTGTATGGGTTTCAACCTTATTGATGCAGGACAGAACCCCAAAACATCATATCCCAACAGCTTTACCCAAGACATAGTTTACTCTACATTTAACAAACCTCTAAATTTGGATTCTCAGCCAAATATTTCTTCTGTGTCTCTGAATCTGCCTCAACCAACTCGGTTTGCATCTCCTTTTCCGCAACCTCTATTCTGGAAGCTTGCTTCTACAACCTAAGTATTTCTGCAATTGATTTTCCACAACAACGTTTTCGTAAATCACTTTCCTTCCGCTATTTCCTTTCTGCAAGAACCTTTCCCAAAGATTCTTTCCGCAATTGCATATTGCAGGTATGCAACTCCCAATTTTCCAAAAACTGACTTCTGAAATCAAGTGGCCGCAACGGTCCTTTCCCCAATCAGATTATGGATTGCGGATTGCAGATACACCTTCCCACTTTTCCCAAAAATGGGCTTCCCCAATTTTCCTCCTGCAAGTCTCTTTCCACAATTCCTGAGAATCGTCGATCTCTTGCGTAATTTTTCCTGGCCGTTGATCTCTAATCAAGTGCAAAACTTCATTTTAATTTGTGGATCTATTATCTCCCATGCACATTCACTTTGTGAGATCTTTCCCTATCGTCTATCCATCTTTTCTCCTTTAATATGGACCATCCAATCTGTGTCGAATGAATTGAATGTACTCTCTACAATCTTGCATTGATTGATCGAAATATCGATCAATCGATCAATCTACCTTCTTTCGAACTTGATATTCTTCGTTGGATCTATCCATAGCTTCTATAGCTTCATCCTTCACACAATTCTGCAAATTTTCTCATACATGCATCGATATAAGGGTTTACACAACATACATATCAGTTACATAAGCAACCATACAAAGAGATTGCTTAAATGTATTATGTAACCTAAAAATCCCTAATTTACAGAATATTGTACACACGGGTCTATTAACCATTATCAAATACCAACAATCATTCAATTCATATATTCATACATTTAGAAAGAACTGCATTTACATAGAGATATGCCAAAATAGGATTTCCTTTACTCAATATAAAGAGTTTGTACACTCACATGATCCATAATCTATGGTTTGATCTTCATAGACTTGATACAACTCCAATCAATGTCATTGGCATGATTTCACTCTGTTTGGCCATACTCTTAGCCAGATTTACATTGTTTGGATACTTCTAGCTATTTTTATGCCTCGTACGCTCACATACATATATACACAAGGATTTTGAAACCAATCCTGGTTCAGATCCAATAATCCTCAACAATATGCTAACTAATTCTAAATAAGGAAAACTCTTAAGCCTTTCATATGACTCACTGCCATTAGATGAGGGAGTTTTTATATGACTCATACTCTTACTCTATGACTCATTCATTCACCTAGTGACTCACCTAAATGACTCATCATCTATGTTACGGAGAGAAACTTCCTATGGCTTGGGGTGTACCACAATAGACATATAGACCATATAAATCAATCCATTCCCAATATGCAAGAGAAACCAAACATATAACACTAAAGGATCTTGAATCATACCTTATTCTGGATGGTTGAAGTTGATCCCCGTTGAGATTTTTCCATTCCCGCTTGCACTAGCAATTTGCTCTCAACAACAGCAAACAAGACAAGAATGTTATATAATATGGTGTTAGATCTACTCTAGGATATATAATCAACAATGTATAATAAATTAAACATATCCATGGATTCAACATTCATTCAAATGCACATTATTGGACAGGAAAATATGTTTCTATTAATCAAATCAGATATTACATAAGTGACAACCTATGTTGGCACGTCTACGAGCTGGAGAAACTGAGTCCTCCACCTAGGCCTCCACCACCTCAATCCTCCATCTCTCGATAGCAAGCTCACAAGAAAAGGAAAGCTTGAGAAGAACACAAAGTTCTCCAAAGGGACAAAGGGATGCCGACTCAAGTATATGCAAGCTACGGCAACAATGGACTATAGTTTCCTTGCTCTTCAATTACTCCCTTTCAATGTATCCAAGGGGTTCCTTATATAGCACTCCAAAGGGGTAATGGAGGGTCAAATTTGAATGATCTCGAGGAGTCTGGAAGGCCAAGAGTCAAGTGGTTCAGACACACATCATGAAAAACTCCAAAAATATTTGGATTTATGCACACATCCTGATGTGCATGGGTTTGAGGTCAATATCCACGTATACATGCAATTATAGGGTTAAAATTCATGTACACCAATAAACATATGTTTTTAGGGATGAACTTGAAAACATTAAAGTATAATATCAATCCATGGGGTCTAGAGAGCTGTAAAGGGACAGGGAAGGCCATGAATATGTGATCAACCATGTCTGGTAAAATTAGTTGTAACAGATGCCCCCTAATGTGTTAGGTCAGAGGGGTAACATGATGATCGAAATACATAATAAAATCCATCCCAGAAGTGGAGTGATGAAGAACTAGGTGGAAGAACTGGCCATCCATCAGTATAGTACAATAATCAATCTCTGCATATGACTGCAAATACATATAGCAGTCTCGGATACATAAGAGTACAATGGCCATGAATATGCATGATATACAAAATGTAACATCTGTGGTCATCGCCATGTACAATATATAATAGATCAGAATCTCCATGATGAAGGTATACAATGGATCAAGATCTACATAGAAGATGAATATATACAATGGATCAAGATCTCCATAATGGCTGAAGATGTCTGACATACACTGGAATCAAATCACGAGAGATGAAATCTCATGAACACTGGCATGATCAAGGAGGTAGCATATATGGAATGCCACCAAGTTGGAAAGTATTCTACGCAAACCGCTACGTGTACATGTCCTACTATGTGAATAGAGGTGTCGAGGTCGAACATAGTAGTCCATCATCTGATTATCAGTCATTGATGTATACCATTAACAGATGCGATATCACCCACCAATAATGAAAATGGGAATCAAGGTGCTAGAGTGCAATCTAACAAGTGTGAATAGATGTGTTGAGGTCAAACACTTGGAAGAATCAATCGATCAGGGGACATTGATGTATTCCCAAAACTGTCGATGGCAAGAGAACCTACCACTGATGACTGTAAGTCTTAAGGCACTCAAATTACTCTAGAATTCTATCCTAGAATAAATGATCTAAAGTCGATGGGATGGAATCTGCTGGAAGGAGGGAATTAAGGAATCCCCCATAAACCAACATGAGGTACTCAACAATGTTGTATAATGTGGAAGGACTTGAAAAATATGTACATGAACTAGTAACAGTACCGGGAATGGCTGACATGCAAAGTCAAGACAACTGAGGATTTAGGAATGGCCGACTCAAGCTTCAACTTCTTTCAAACAAGATCATAAAGGAAAATGATGACTGAAGGTAGGTAGAATGGACTCGATATGCAAACTGGGACATCTATGTGACACAGGAGGCATCAACATAGGCTCCATAGTGACTACAAACTTAACTATTCGATGGATATAAACTCAGAGTAACGAATACAACTCCTAAGTGTTGTAAAGGAAAATTTCCTATGGTTAGGGTTTAAGAGGCCATCAACATACTGTGGTTGAAAGGTGGATGCAAATGGTTCTGCAAATAAATACAAGCAATATTTTGAGATTAGAATGGTTCATACCTTAGCCAAATGAAGGTTGATCCAAGCATCCCTTCAATCCTCTTCTTGCTCCTCTCACTCCTCTTGCTCCAAGAGACCTGCAAAATGAATTATACCTTCCTAAAACCATTATGACCACATATAAAGAAATGATAATCAAATAAACATGAAAGAATTATATGATTAACATCATCATATGATCATAAACAGAGATTGAATCACACATTGAACAATAATTTGGGAAGAAGAAGGATATCACATCTTTATTGATCTTGAAAACAAGTACAAGTATAACTTCTCTTCAAGTTAGACACCTCACGCAACCTTGATCTTGTTCTACTGCTTCTCTTCTTAAAGGAACTCAGCCTCCAAGCTCTGCAATACAAGGAGAAAGCTTCTAGGGAAAAGCTATGGGCAAAGAGAGTCCCAGTTCTTCCAACTTAATGATGCAAAGATTCAAGTCTCCTCTCATGGACCTCCCTACCTCTATTTATATGCTTTATGAAGAGTTAGGGTCAAAGAAAAAGTAGTTACAACTAAATGAGATAGTTGCACAACTACCCAAACTACGCAAATTACCCGAATTTTAAAATATATATTTTTTTGACATTTTTTGGAGGCGTACGCGGGTATTATATATAGACAGTCGTGTACGTACGTAGCTTTCCTTAAGGAAACTCACGTACACATTAAAAAAACTAATTTTTAGGGTATTTCTATACTTTTCAGACTTTGGTGTCTTCTGGAAAGTTTTAGCTAACACAAATACCTTTCCAATGATGCATAAATGAGGTCAAATGAAGTTACATAACTCCAGATATGGGTCCTTTAAGTTAGGTGTTTTTTCAGTGACTTTCAATGAATTTCATGAAGTGTCATCATGGAAGTGTCAACATGCGATGAAATCATGGGAAAGTGGTCATAGGTAGAGATGTGTCGTTTTGAGCTATAACAAATGCCCCCCAATGTATTGGGTTAGAGGGGAAGAGGATAGCCGAAATACATTATAAAAAAATAGTTGGGTATGGAGAGAGCAGAGAATCCAAGATCAAAAGGCTCAAACAAAGGTACCTGAAAGAGAGATAAATGTCAGAAAAACTGATCTCTGGGACATACAAGTCCTTATACAAATCATCGCAATAAAGATACAAGAAGATCCAACATATGTATAACTGATGAAACTATCATGGTCGCTTAATATGCAAAAAGGCGCCATATAAAATGTAAAGGAGTCATGGCCACAAATGAACAAGGTGGATCCATGCTCAACAATCGATCATAGCCACAAGAATACAAGGTGGATCTATGTCTCAGCAAAATGTCATATAAAATGTAACAAGGAATTGCACAACTTGGGAAATAGCAAAAATGACGTTGCTATTGTCAACCCAAGGTCTTCAATCCAAACTACCCAAAAGGTATGAATCTTAACCATGCGAATAAAGGATTTGAGGTTGAACATGGAGGAAACTGTTTGATTACCGGTCAATGATGAAAATCATTAACAAATGCGAGGGAAACCACCATTAATGAAAATGGTCCCCAAGGTACCTAGTACATTCTAACAAGTGTGAATACAAGGACTTGAAGTCAAATGCTTGAATAATACATCGAGTAGGAGACATTAAGGTATTCCCACTACCCAATAGTGAGGAAAATTGCCACTGATGACTACAATCCCCAAGGAAGTACTATCATAAAACTCTAAATCTCATTCCTAGAGCAAGATGTGTTGTAGTCAATAGGAAGAGATCCGTTGAAAGGAAGGCATTAAGGCATCCTTCATCATCCAACATGAGGTAAGTCAGAGACTAAATGGATCTAGAATTGGTACTAAATTTCACAACAAGGACCGCCGAAGACATGATGTAATGAACTAATACCAGGGAATGGCCGACACAAAAGGTCAAGGAAACTACAAAATGGCTGACAAAGGTTGAATCCTTAAACAATGAGCATGACACAAAAGTGACTTAGGTAGATTTTGACACAAAAGGACCAACAACACAAATCTGCAATGTAGGAGACATTGACAGATTCCCAATATAATTGAAAAAGAGACCAACTGGAGGAGTAAGAAACTCTAAATTGGGATAAGGTCAACATACTATGACCCAACTATTGATAGACTCAATACTGGTGCTTTTTTCAAGAAAACAAGACTTACTACCATGATATAAAAAAAAATGTGAATGAACTTCCCATCTCCTCTTTCTTGTAAAGGTTTAACGAGTCCAAGGAAGAAAACTCAGGACCATCTTCATTTTTGGCAAGCTTGAAGAAAAGACAAAAGAATGCTTGATAAAGCACTGATTCATGGATTTTATGAGCTCGAACTAGTACATGCTCGACGGTGTTTCCTTAGTTTAGAGAGTCTGAAAACTCCAAAGAAGACTCCAGGGGGGGATTTTTCATCCAATTTAGTCTCCTAAAGCAGGAAAAATATAAAAAAAACCACAGAAGAACTCTCTTAGCTTCCAAAGCAATAAGGTGCACCTTTTTCATACTTAGTCGGGAAGGTCCGAAAAAGGTTAAATTACCACCTACCCAAAGCTCCTTCAAAAGCAGCATATAGCCTTAGTTTTACGAGTGTGAAGGAAGGCAAGATCACTCGAAAAGATCCATTTGATTATGAGAAATGGGGCTTACAACAATAAACTCGATGTTTTGTTCTTTAGGGTTTAACGAGCATGAAAAAGACATAAAGTACACTGAAAATATTTTTCATGTTTGGGTCTAGAGCATGAAAAAGAGAAAACTAAGCTCATACCGGGGGCTCCTTTTCTGTAAGTTTAGTCCCTCAGGTCCGAAAAAGCGAGAAACCTATGCCTAAGAATACTCTTCTCAATTCCAAAGAAAAA
Source organism: Pseudotsuga menziesii (assembly GCA_001517045.1). Classification (NCBI taxonomy): domain Eukaryota; kingdom Viridiplantae; phylum Streptophyta; class Pinopsida; order Pinales; family Pinaceae; genus Pseudotsuga; species Pseudotsuga menziesii. Next base: position 401,947 of record LPNX010698882.1, read on the forward strand.
AGAGTGATCCTTTCTTGTATTATTCCACATGGTCTGAGAAAGTGATAACCTGCCACCAATGTGGATGCCCATTCACATATTCTTAACGAGCCTGAACGGACAAGTTTGCTCGGCAGTCAAGTCTATTTTGAGGAGTTAGACCTGGGCCTACAGAAACTCGATATATTTCCCTTGAATTTTTAATGAGTCTGGAAAAGTCAACTCACGGCCTCCTTACTGTTTTTAACGAGCTCAAAGGAGAGTAGAAAGAATGCTCTAAATGCGAGGAGACAAGCGTCAAGGGCAAGAAAAACTGGTTCCAAGCGCGAGGAACAAACCTATGCATAATGCAAGGAAAGTGAGCAAGATAAGGACACTCGAGGAACATCTCCTCAAGGTAAAAGGTGTCAAGTTGCAAAGGCAAAATGATACAAGGCTTAGCGACGATGAGAACAAAGATGAGGGCTTATACAATGAGATAAAAGCATGAAAGCCAGCATCAGGCTCATAAGCATGAGAAGGGCACATGCAAATGTAGTTACAGCTTGAACAACAAGACAAAGCCAGTAAACAGTTGTGAATCCAACTAAAAATATTGTCTCCAAGAAACAAAAACATCAAAATCATATTCAGAAGAAAATATCCGATCCAGGTCACTTTGGTAGAAACACATGTGACTTTGCAATCTTCTATAAAAGGTAAAGTCAAGGTGGAATCGACTAAATAAGATTCTATAGTACCAAGGATCGAGGGTTTATAATCAGTAAGATCAACCTAAAAAGGAGAGTAAAAATCAATAAGGGAGATAGAGTCTACAGGAACAAACTCAGTATCACAGGAGTTGAAAATTCATAAGAAAAATCAAACTCATTAGGATCACTGACTTGTTGTTAGAAGGGAGATTCCAAAAACTCAAAAGGTATAACATAAGAAGACTAATTCATGGAAATATTAGGATTACTAAGCAAATCAGGGTTATACTTAGTCACAACTGAACCAACATCCAATAGAAGGTTGGACTGTATCAAAGACTCTAGGAAGACTTCATCCAAAGGAAGGAGATCCTCTGAGATAAGACACATGTCTAAACTTTCAAATGGATCGACATAGTGGAGAGCAGGCTCCACAGTATGTATAGGATGAATCACCTAGTCAACTACTAGGACCAAGTCCCAGGAAGGAAAGCATGAAAACAGAGGCTGCTTCTAAGTAGCATTTGAGCGCAGAGGACATGAGGCCACATAACTCACCTGCAGTGGGGTAGGTGTCTATAGAAACACTAGGAATCAATAAAGGAAAGACCTAGTCTCTAGTTGGGAAAGATATGGATCAAGGAAATCCAACTGATCGATAGTGACAATTTCCTCGCCATGATTAAAGTACATCACACGAAAGAATGTTGGCACCACAGCTTGCATGGCATAGACATAATCACGTCCAAGGAGCATATTGAAGTCCAAGGGGTCTTCTATCACCATGAAGTCAACTAAGACGGTCTTCCCACCCAAAGTAACAGGTGTTTGAGAAATAATTCCCAAGGCTATACAACTTCTTCTATCAAATGCCAATAACTGACTAGCAGTTGACACAAGGCTTGGAGATCCCATGCCTCACCAAGCACAAGAAAACAAGATACTAATTGAAGCTCCTTCATCAACAATACAACGAATAATCGTGTATGGTTCAACTTTGACCTCTATCTGGAAAGGTGCATCAGAAGGAAGGAACAGATCAACTAGGCTATCCTAATCAAAGGAAGCAATTCGAGAGCTTGGTGGGGGTTGATCCGAAGCGAGTTCAGTGCCCCCTTGTTTAGTAAGTTCTGAAATTGCAGTGAATAAAACGTGACTAGCAGACACTTCACTCTCCAAAGGAAGAGTGGGATTGATCGACAATGAAATCGATTCAACCGCTTCATGAAAGTCACTCTCCAAAGGGAGAGTGGGATTGACCAAAGATGACATTAGTTCAATCACATAAGGATCACTCTCCGAAAGAAGAGCGGGATTGACCAAATATGAGATTGGTTCGACCACTTCATCAACCAAAGGTTGAGTAGGTTGTTGAGAAACTATAGGTTGTTTAGGAGAAGGAAATTGTTGAGTCTTGGACCACACTCTTCGCACCTCTATGATAGTAGGGAAATGGTGAGTAAGAGGATCTCCCTCACATAGCTTACCAGGGAACTTAATTTTGCACTTCAAACGACTAGTTTTCTCAACAGTGTCAACATGACTAGCAATGGCTGACTATTTTCTCTTAGAATGACCTACAGAGGCTGATAGTTTTCCCCTAGCATGACCACCAGAGGTTGGGTGACTGGGTCCAACCTAACTAAGAGAGGCTGGTTGTTGAAAAACTTCAAAATGTTCAAAAACGAGATGACCATGAAACTAAAATCTTTGCACCTCCACGATAGAAGGGCATTTATAATTAAGGTGGTCTCCCTCACAAAGCTTACAAGGAAACTTGGGCTTGTGTTTTGAACAGGTTTCCTTTTCAATAGTGTCAACGTGACTCGCAACAGCTGACAGATTGTCTTCAGCATGAACCATAGAGCCTAAGAGACTTCCCCCAACATGACTCGTAGAGGCTGAAAGACTAGGTCCAACATGACCTGCAGATATTGGATGGGAACCACCAGCATGAACAACAGAGGTTAAACGGGTGCCCTTAGCATGAACTACAGAGGTTGAGTGACTAGATCCATTCTGACCTTGAAAGGTTGGAAGGACCTCACCAGCATGATCAACAGAGGCTGGATGGTGAAGATCAACTTGACTTGCAGAGGTTGAGAGCTTAGATCCAACATGACCTGCAGAGGTTGGATAGGTGCCCCCAGCATGAACTTCAGAGGCTGGGTGGTGAGGTTCAAATTGACTTGCAAAGGTTGAATGGGTGCCCCCTTTCTTATGTTCCTTCTTCCTATTCCTCCTTCGTTTACTCCTTTTAGACTGTTGGTTACTAGTATCAGTACTTTCACCACATGAGGTAGAAAGAGGAGGAGAATCAAGTATCAGTGAAGTGGAAGCAGTGTTTTGATTCCCTTGATATAAGGATCTTACTTCAAAAGCATCAGGAGCATTCAGGACGGTTGGAGTGGAAAACAACCACACCGGTAGCCCTAGGGTGAATCCAGGTAGATTTAGGGTGGCCATCAAAGGAACACCAACATTCTCCATGAGAGGAATAGTACAAGGATTTCCCAACATGGGGATCTCTTGGTTGGTGTTCAAAGGGGTATTAGCCATAGTTTCTAACAATAAGACAAAGTTTGAGGTCAACAGGAAACCAAAAATACAAAGCACACCTGAAGGCAAACTAAGTACAGACAAAACACATAGCACTCACTAAAAATTCCTAAAGTCAAACAGACAAACAGGTATAAGATATGCTTTCTAGAAGAAAGTTGAGAGACAGTTACTTGGTGTCCCTATAAATGTTCTTAGGCACAAGCAGAGGGATCACCCACCACCCTCCCACACCTTCTACTAGGGTTACCTTCCAAGCCCATCCAAGGTCAACCAGAAATAGCCTTCCGGTGTACCTGTGTATGAACCCTAGATGTCAAAAGAGACTAAAGGATACCTTAACTATATTGACAGTTTGGGGGGACAATTGCAAGCCTGGTTTGTATGCATGGGAAGGGTAGCAAAGCCCGAAACCCTGCCTAAGACAGAATCCCTAGATGCGCAAAAACCCTGGTCTACGCTTTGGTAAGGAATTGGAGGGTTATCTCCTCAGTCCAAGCCTCCACATGGCCTCATGCTTAACTCTCGTTTGAGAGGATCTTCCCAGATACAATCAACATAGAAGAGGATTTACCTAGTGATTGGCCAACTACGTCTAAAATTTAACACTTGTGGGGAGTTTAAACTCCCTATCCCACAAGTCTAGCCTAAGCTAGTTGATGTATGAGCCTATAAAATAAAACTTACTAATAATTTTTAAATTATATCATTTATTTTAAGGGATGTTTTTAGTCAGAGGGTAAATGGCGTGAAACTTATGTGTTGTTTTGACTCAAAGTTGAAACAAAATGACTAAGCAAAGAGAAATAAAATGCAAAAAGAAAGAACTATTCTCTTTTTCTTTTTCAAATAGAAACTTGAAAGCCACAAAAGAACAAATTATTTTTATTTTTTTCAAAAACAATGATATTCCATGCAATCTAGACTAAAAAACTAATCTACATGCATATAAAGCAAACATGTGTTTTTTTTATTTTATTTTATAAATTCAAAAGAAAAACTACCTACAAACTAAATGTATGTAGATAACAAGAACAAAGCAAAAGGAACTTTGCTATACAACTAGCAAACAGACGCTAGACTGCCCTAAAGTCAGTTTAAACCCTACTTGGAAGGAAGGCTTAAATAAAAGACAAGTAAACTATTTTGTCATGGTTGAGTTAACCAACAAAATAAGAAGGAAACAAACACCAACAAGATTCTAAACTCAGACAAATATCACTCACATAGGCTGACTAGAAACATAAGCCAAAAGACAAACAATGAAAAGGGGGTAGGGGGAAAGAGCAAAGAGTAAAGCCTAATGCTATAAAAAGGCTTACCACATTGATAAAGAACAACCAAAATGGATGACACTAAATCCCTCAAGTCATGCACCTATGGAGGACACCAAAATACCTACCAAACGACCCACAATAGCAGAAAAAACCACAAAAACAAGGAAAAAACGTTGTTTTAGGGGCACACGTGGGCTGTACAACTAACAGGTCGCGTTTCATATGCGGGTTGATAGTACAGAAAGTCGTCTGTAGAATCACACACGGGTTGTACCAATGACAAGTCGCATATCATACGCAGGTTGACAATATAGAAAGTCACATGTATCAAACCAGACACACAACTGTTTAGTCTGCAACACACGTATGGGTGGAAAAAATCCCCAAAAAAGTCAAAAAATTCCTTAGGAAGGTAGGGGAGGTGTTCTATCAAACTAAGAAGTTGTTCCTAAGTGGAAAGAAGGACCTGAAACACTACAAAAGGCTAAAAGAAATACAGAGAAACCCCAAATAGACAAGGCTGTCCCGAGTGGAGTCGCAAGTTCTGTTGTAAAGGAAAATTTCCTATGGCTAGGGTTTAAGAGGCCATCAACTTACTGGGGTTGAAAGGTGGATGCAAATGGTTTTGCAAGTGAATACAAGTAATATTCTGAGATTAGAATGGTTCATACCTTAGCCAAATGAAGGTTTATCCAAGCAACCATTCAATCCTCTTCTTGCTCCTCTCGCTCCTCTTGCTACAAGAGACCTGCAAAACGAATTATACCTTCCTCAAACCATTATGACCACATATAAAGAAATGATAATAAAATAAACATGAAACAATGATCTGATTAACATCATCATATGATCATAAACATAGATTGAATCACACATTGAACAATAATTTGGGAAGAATAAGGACATCACATCTTTATTAATCTTGAAAACAAGTACAAGTATACCTTTGCTTCAAGTTCGGCACCTCATGAAACCTTGATCTAGTTCTACTACTTCTCTTCTCCAAGAAACTCATCCTCCAAGCTCTGCAACACAAGGAGAAAGATTCTAGGGAAAAGGTGTGGGCAAAGAGAGTCCCAATTCCTCCAGCATAATGATGCAAAGATTTAAGTCTTCTCTCATGGACCTCTCTACCTCTATTTATATGCTTTATGAAGAGTTAAAGTCGAAGACAAAGTAGTTACAACTGAAGGAGACAGTTGCACAACTACCCAAATTACCCAAATTTCAATATATATATA
>LPNX010698882.1:407834-455334 GCA_001517045.1 Pseudotsuga menziesii
CTCAGTTTTAGGGTATTTATAGACATTTTCATACTTTAGTGTCTTCTAGAAAGTTTTAGCTAACACAAGTACCTTTCTAACAGTGTAGAGATGCTATCAAATGGAGTTACAAAACTCCACATATGGGTCCTCCAAGTTAGGTGTTTTTTCAATGACTTTCAATGACTTTCATAAAGTGTCGTCATGGAAGTGTCGACATGTGATGAAATCATGGGAAAGTGGTCATAGGAAAAGATATATAATTTTGAGCTATAACACTAAAGTAAAACTAATAACCCAACCAACGGATGTGATATGCAGTGCTCTGTTCGAAGGTGACACGACTCGACTGCTGCCAAAGATAACATCTTTTCTTGTTCAGCTTTTTGGTTTTTTTTATTTTGTACTTTTTTAGATATTTTGAAAATCTTGAAAAAGAATAAAAGTGCTTTATAGTTACAAATATAGGAGGAGACAAGTGCCAAGGGTCAAACAATCTAGTTCCAAGCAGCAGAGCATACTTATTCTTAATGCAAGGAAACATGTGTAGGATAACGACACTCGGGGGAAGGTCCCCTCCCAGTAAAAAAAGGGGGATCAAGATGCAAAATATATGTAAAAAGGCTCTGCTTGGCTAGACATGAGACAAGCTCGGGCTATATGGCTGATAATCAAAGTCAAGGAAGCCGGCATAAGGCTCAATAAGGAAAGCAAAACTCAAGATAATGCAATTACAACTTCACATATACAAGGCAGTCCAGGGGGAAAGGATAGCATAAAGTTCAAGAGGAGTATGAAGCTCTTGCTCCAAGTCATGGCGGTACTATACAAAGGACTCCCACACCCTAAAAGATAAATGTCGACATGGGCACTAAATGAAAAACGTGATATAACTAGGGTACCCATCTATGGAAAAGCTCTGCCATTCAAAACATGTCACTTCTAAAAGAAACAAGAAGGTTTCATGACAAGATAGAATGGGTTCATACCTAGGGTTAAAATGAAATGGTCATAAGGTTATGCAAAATGAAAGCGAACATGAAAACCTAACCTAAATGCTAGTTTAGACATAATACCTGAAATAGGCATGAACGGGTCGAAGACACAGTCAAACCACACTTAAAACGGGCTCCTGCAACATCAAATTAGTTAAAACAGTCCAAAATTCTTAGAAATGGTAAAAAACTATAGAAAGTGGGTAAAAATTTCAAAATTTTTCTATAAATACTAAAAATTTTAAAAATTTTCATACCATTTTGAATTTTTACCCAGCATAGTGCATTTGAGCTCAGAACTTCAGAAGCTTATTCTGGGAGCATCGTCTGGCGGAATCCCTCCATGTTTGATCCAGGTAGATTCCCTTGCCCCTCTCTTGCATTTTGATATAAAAAATTTCATTTTTTATCATCAAATTAATTTTTTGGGCCATCCCAACTTGGGCGTTTCGTCCCATGTAGAAATCTGGCTTTTTTACACGTATAGGGCTCACCATATGCGAAAAATGCCTCGAAACTCGTGTACATATGCGGTTGTTTTGCAAATAGTAGCGTATAGGACCACAAACAAGGATTTAATGGGAAAATCATGATCAAAAAATTTGTTTTTTGTGCAGGATGGTACTAAAGTGGAGACAGAGGGAGCATGGTGATGTTGAGGAAGCTATTCAAGCTAATCTCATCGCTCAACAAGCATTACAGGCATGTGGCTTATACAATTTTTGGTGTCTTGGAAGCTTGAGGGCCAAACCAAGACTACTCCAAATACTAGTAGATTACTAGGATCTAAAGTCTGAAACATGTCAGATACTATGGGATGTCGCTCAACATTGAGGTTGAGGACATATATTTCGTCACAGGTTTGTTCTGACAAGAGGAGTTGGTGAACCTTCGATACCGAGGGCGAGGAGGCGGGCTGACCATAGATGAGTACATATTTGTGTACTATCTTCCAGATATGGTGAAGTTTGGGAGTCAAATCCCAACAAATTCTATTCAAATTCTGGGGTTGAAAGCAATACTTTTGGCCTTAGGCGGGATTGTAGGTTTGGCTTCACTCCACCGAGCCTCATGACTAATGATGTTCTACGTGGTAGAGTGTATGTGGCCTACAATATATGACTAGAGTAGTATGCTACTGAGCAACATGAAACAATAGCTTAGTGACTATAAGATGGGTAGGGTGTGAAACTTCGGGTTTGGCAACATACTAAGCACATTCTTCTTTGAGCGGGTGCCAGGGATAAGCCCTTGGGTAGACATTGCTCCACATGGAGTCTGGGATCCATCTCAGCGACGCTGGGCTAATGTCATGCATAGATTGGGAGGTGGAAGGGTGGCTAACACCTACCTAGGTGAGTTCTTTCCATGGTGACGGAGACAGTTGATCACCATAGATGACTATCCCTATGCAGGGATTGACTTCCGCGGTGATCTAGACATGCCCCTACCACCAAGAGTGGCTTATGGAGACATAGGTAAAGAATCCAAAACCCACTTTTAATTTTTGAATTAATTAATTCTTTTGTGTTTTCTGATATATGAAATCAAAAGACATGTTTTTCGTGTGATGATACATAGTGACACTCTGTCATGTATATGCAGATGTAGGACCACAATGGCCAAATGGATTTCCTCATCATCGAAGGAGGGAAAGAGGTGATGAGATCATGGGTGTAGATGGAGAGCAGATGCTCCAAAGCATTCACACGAACTTTGTTTGATTGACACATATAGTACCCATGGCACAAGTCGAGGACTTTCCTGAGGCCATGCAACGCCAGGTGGTTGGAGTACCATGGGCATGGCTTTGATTGTTTCTCCAGCTATCTAGAGCTGTAGTGTGCTACCATGATCAACACCCTCCTCCACCTTAGGCTTATAGACCTGGGTGTATATATTTTTGTATGACTGTGTAGTATATTTTTGTGGCTCAAAAGCCCAATTTTGTATATGACACTTATGTATTATGACGTCACTTTTTGAACTTAAATTTTTTTTTGTGATGATTGATTATTATTTTATTTACATGTGTAAAATGTGTTTGTGATATGATTATGGTATGTGAAACAAATTCCAATATAACACATAGTTAGCATATGAATCAACAACTTGATAAAAAATTCTTGGAAAATGAATGTATGTTATACTCTCAAATTTTTCGTTCTAGCAATCTAACACGTAAGAATCTTCGTAATAATGTCATATCCCTAATATGTTACAAGCCATTAAGTTGTGAAACCACTAACTGTGAATCAAGTTGTACCTCAAGAGAATGAACACCATGTGAAATGGCATCACACAATAACTCAATAATGGCACTATATTCAACAACATCGTTTGACGAAGGCCGTAAACATATGCCTCCTAAAGAAAATACTTGACACGTGGGAGTATAGATCACCCAACAAGCCAAAGCTAAGTTTTGAGTGTGGTAGATAGCACCATCAGTGAATCTATGTAAACTGAAGATTCCATCGACATCTTCCATAACAAACGAAAGCTAATCAACAAATCTAGTAACCATAAGAAAACCTAACTATGCAATGTAAAAATGTACAATAATATACAAAAATCAGCCCTGGCTAAAGATCATGCAGAGTATTTTTTTTAGATAGAGCCCATTTCTGGGCTCCGCCAAGGCTGTCCCTTCATAATCAACCAGCACATAGGTGCATTTCTCTAAGACATGTTCAACCACGTAAGGACCGTGCCACATGGGATTAAACTTTCCTACCCCCAAGGGTTCCTTAGCTTGATCCCACAAAAGGACCAAGTCACCTTCACTAAACCTCCTAGGACGGATAGACTTATCATATTGGACCTTAACACAACGCTTGTTAACCTTTAGAGCCACTAAGGCATCTCGGCGTTGCTCATCAAGCTGCTCTAAGTGGACCAAACGCTCTTCCAATGTGGAAGTGTCTAGTAAAATATCCATAGCTAGCTTTAGAGAAGGGATTTCACATTCAACCGGTAATACTAACTCCACCCCATGCACAAGCTGATAGGGAGAAAAATTGGTGGAAGTCTTAACCACAGTTATATAGACCCACAAAGCAGGAAACAACATGATATGCCAATTATTCTTGCTTTATGAGAAGGTTCGTTGGAGAATAGACTTAAGTGACTTGTTCTTTGTTTCAACCTGTCCATTCGCTTGAGGGTAATAAGAAGAGAACTGCTCTTGCTTATACCCTAACTTGAAAGGCAACTCTTCCATCATTTTTTTTTTGAAAGTTCCTACCATGGTTAGTGACAAGCTCTTTTGGAATTCCAAACCGGGTGATAATCTGGTTAAATATGAAATGCGCGGTTGTCTCACCGTTGGATTTAACTGTGGGAATAGCCTCTACCCATTTCATGAACTAATCGACAGCCACAATAATATGATGGTGCCCTCCAGCCGAATCTAGGGTTGCAATCCATAAAATCAAGCTCCCACTTGGTGAAGGGACCAGCGATGACAATAGGATGCAAAGGGGTAGGACACAAGCGCATATTATGTGCAAACACCTGGCAAGGGTGGCACTTCTTGATCGCATTAATGCAATATTTAAAGATAGACGGCCAAAAATATCCCGCTCTTAAGATATTTTGGGCTGTAGAAATCCCAAATAAATGACTACCACATGCCCCTCCATGGAAATCATTAAGCACAACCTCATCCTCATCATGAGTTAAACAACGACATAAAATGGAATCCACCCCACGGCGGTACAAAGTATCATCCACTATGAGGTAGTTCTTCGCTACGTGACGTAGTCGTCGTCGCTCATCTCGTGAGAGGTGACTGGAGACCTTCAATGTTTTTTTCATACACGATAATATCCTCATACCAACGGTCCACAATTGAGATGAGGAATATATGCTCATCGACAAAATAATCCTCATAAACCTCCTCTTCCTCCAAATTTGGGAAATATGATATGAGCTCGAAAAAGATTAACGATTTCTTTGATTTCACCGAAACAAACTCAAGATCAAACTCTTGCAAAATCACAATCCACTTATTATATTTTCCCCCAATCATCCTTCTAGTGAGGATGAATTGAAATGGATTGATGTGAGCTACGACCAAAGTTTGGCAGAGGAGAATGTAATGTCTCAAACGCAGAACCGCATGAACAGTGGCTAAGGTTAGATTCTCCATATGGAAATAACGAATTTTTGCATCAATAAGGTTTCGACTCAAATAATATATGGCATGCTCATGGAGCTCCTCATCCTCTTAAACCAATACCATACCAACTGTCTCCTGAGACGTGGCCAGACATTAGAGGAAATTTGGGGTCTAAAATGGGCCTTATAAGAAAACGTGCCAAAATAAGTTTTTTTGAGTTGGAATTCAAGAACCAATAGAATTTCAATAAAATAAGTCAACCATAATGGTTGAATTCACATATTTGTCATTAAAAAAACTACTTTTTTTGTTCGTATTTTCGACATATCTCCCTGTGTTTTTACTCAAATTTCGATCGAGAGAGCTCGTTGGATGTGTAATTTGATTCCGCATCCAACGAGTACCCACACTGCATACTTTTGACGGACCCTGCTACCCCAAAAATAAGAAATACCTGAAAAAATGTGATGATGATGTCANTCTAATGTAAATCAATAAATCACAGCTATAGTCTAGTGGACTAAGCACGGGGGCCATTGCTAAGGCTTGCTTAAGAGCATCGAAAGACTCCTGGGCTTGCTCATCCCAGTAAAAAATGGGTGTCTTTCTTCAACAGACACATGAAGCCTTTAGTCAAGTTGGAAAATTCACCATGAACCTTCGCAAGAAGTTCTCCATACCTTGTAAACATTGAAGGTGTCGAATGTTACGCAAGGGAGACAATTGAAGTATTGCCTCAACCTTCAAGGGATCGACTCTAATAGCCTCCCTGGATACAACGAATCCTAGTAAATAAGTAATTGTCATGCGAAAGATGCACTTATGAGGGTTTAAACAAACTTGATAATGACGAAATATTTTGAACACTAATTGCAAATGGTAAGGATGACGCACTCTCAAACGAGAGTGAGCAGCGAGATCATCCAAATATACTTCAATAATCATTTTCAGATCGTGAAAGATTAAGGTCATGGCCCGCTAAAATGTAGATCTGACATTTTTAAGGCTAAAGGGAATCTTTCGATATGCAACAATAACAAATAAATGTGGTCTTGTGTTGATCCTCAGGCTTTATTTGTATCTGATTATATCCAGAAAAACAATCCATAAGATACAATACCTCACTTCCCACACACTCATCCAAAATTCGATTTATAAATGGTGTAGGGAAATTATATTTAGGACAGGCTCAATTTAAATCATGAAAATCAGTGCATATTCAAATCGTTCGCTGCTTCTTATCTACCGGAATGGGATTTGAAACCCACTCCATCAAGGGAATGGGATAGATAAAACCAGCTTTGAGTAGTTTCTTTATCTCATCTTTAATGGTGGGTTCTTTTCTATGATTCACGGCATCCAAATGTTGTTGAACTTCAGTTTTGCATCTAGATAAGTCTTGATTTCATGTTCAACAATACGAGGGTCTATACTTGGTATTTATTTGTATGACCAAGCAAAAATATCACGAAACTCCTTAAACAACTCGATATACTCTTTGATTTCATTGGGGAAACAACCTGCCCCAATGTAGACGTTCTCAATATTACCAGGATCATGAGAAATACTGATAGGAATCATTGGTGATAGATTAGCCATGTTCCCTTCAGCCATCTGACCAGGAGATCTTAATGGGACCATAGGGTTACCAATTTTCTCATTTAGAATCACCCTAAAGTCATCATGCTCTAAATGATCAAGCTCAGGAAGGAAAACGATCTATGGTGCAATTCTTCCCAAGGTTGTTCAATCCCAGACATGGCCTCAAGAATAGCTTCATCTGACGAAAAAACATCATCAAGGTAGTCGTGAGAGTGAGATGACTTTACTACCCATGGAGGAAGCACATAAGGGTCCTTCTCCTCCATCTGTGAAGAGGAAGGACTAGGCTCTACTACAACATGATCAAGATTCGCTTGATATGCCATGATTGTTGCAGGAAACTCCAGGTCTGTCTCGACATGCACACTCAAAGTACTTGGTGAAGGAAGAATACAAGGATCCTCCATATGAGTAGTGCAAAAAGATAATGAATTCAATAAGGATGAAGCCCCACCAATACTATACCTAATCATAAGAACAGGCGCAGGACAACAAAAGGTTCCCATAAGAGAAGGATACATACCCACACCCACATTCCCAGTTGCCAGTTGAGAATGATTGATAATCGGGATGGAACCTCCCAATGATTCATTAACACTTAGATTCTGAAAATAATTTTGATCAATAGTGACGATATTCCCATTAAATGGAAAGCAAACCACTTGAAATAGGGAAGAAACTACAACTTGCGTATTGTACATCCATTTCCTACCCAGCAAAAGATTGTAGTCAAGGGGTGCATCAACCACTTCGACCTTGATTACGAGAGTCTTCCATTCCAATTGGACATCTAGAGAAGGAAGTATACCATGCAGTCGAAACGACCTGCCATGAAAAGCAGTCAACATGATGGAAGACTAAGACAACGTGGGAGAACCTAAACCCTTTCAATAAGACAAAGACATCAGGAAGCGATATCGCCTTCATCAATGCTAGTACTCATGATGGTGTTGTTGAGACACTCTACATGAATCAAAAGAGACGCGTAGTAAGACAAACGAGGATGGATTCCATGAGTTTCAAATTTGATCATGGAAGAAGAGGTATCATCACTAACCCCAAGAGTAGATAGCAAGGCATTTCTCTATGAAGGACAAGTCTGAAGCACTTCTAATGTGGACCTCACATAAGGAGTCTGTCCCAAATCCTCAATAATTGAATAGTTCTAGGTGGCTCGAGCATTAGGATTGTGCCCCAAGAGCATCAACACTCCCTTAGGAATGCAAGGCAAAACTTTAGGTTTATCTATAGGTTTTTCAAATCGCAAAGAGCTCTCAGGTGGATCAGGTTCTTTCCCAAGGTCTGGTTGTGACAAACCATAATCTTTCACATGTGTCACAACTTTGATAGCTTTCACCATGTTGATGCAACCATGACCAAGAGTGACCTCCGACGGGTTTTGATTTCCACCAGACGCACAACCAGGATCAATGGTCCTTGAGTTCATATTTTGATTATTAGGTAAAGGATTAGTAAGCATATCTAGGCCCTGTGCTATGAAATTTCAGTCGTCCTCCATATGAGGGCACAAGTGAGTGAGGTGATCGTCCTTACACAACTTGCAAGGAAACGTCACCTTACGGTTAGGGTGCTTGTCCCCCCTAGCATTATTCATGTTCTTGTCATTATTATTACCATTTTCATTTTTATTTCCACCCTTATGATTATTTTTTCCTTTCTTTTTATTAATTCCAGGCTATTGGTTTCCTTTCGGGTTTGACGTTTGCATGAAAAGTAAACTCTCCAATTGGGTAGGTTGAGACGAAGGTGTAGCTTGTCCCAACGCAGGCTGGTTAATTGATAACTGGCTCACTTGTTTCATAACCAAGTCTGCAGATTTGGTACTTATGGAGCTAGCAATACCATCGGCATGTGGCCCAAGGTTGATCTTGGGGTCAAAATTGGATCTTGGAGCACTCGGGATAATTTCATACAAGAGTCTAGATTGAGCATAGATCAAATCCAACCCTTGAGCCCTAAAAATAGCTTGGTCCTCATTTTGAACTCTGGATGTAGAAACATCCTTTGCGATGTAAGGTAACAATGACTTGAGGAACCACTCTAAAAGAAACTCTGGTGGTATAAAGGCTTTAATTAACCGTTTTCATCTACGCCACTCTTGAATATGAACCAAAATATGCATGGCTTTGTCTTATCAGAAGGTCAACAAGAGTTAGGTACTGACGTTGTAACGTACGAGTAGCTGAAAATGATTAAGAAAAGTCATGGCAAGGTCATCAAACACAGTATAGGTCCCCCTGGTAAATCTATATACCATTTCATTGCAGGACCCATGCGGGTGCATTGAAATAGCCTCAAACAGATGGAGTTATCATGTAAGGAATTAGAAGAGCACAAAAGGTGGAAGTTTGTGACATGCTCATCGGGATCTTCACCAGCCTTACCCTCGAACTTGGGAATGTCCGAAGGAAGCTTGGTAGGGACTGTCGACCATGCCGTATTATGAAACACGGAATCATTTGTCAATCTCAACAAATCAGGTAGGTTCAAGGTTGCAAGGAAAGGGATCCTAGGTTGAGTCAGTCGATTCCATGCTCCCTGGTAGGACTGATTCATATAAGGTTGATTGCTATACACACCATGGCCTTGGCCAGTGGGATAATAACCTCCTCCCATATGACCCATGAAGGGCTGCATGCAAGCATTGTGATGTAGATTACCTTGATTATGAGGTGCTACAAATCCATAATTAGAAGAGTAAGTGGGTTGTTGATACCTATACCCATACAGTTGATAGTTGTGTCCATACTGCAGTCCATAAGACTGTCCATGGGAAGCTCCATAGGATGTACCATGAGATGGTCCATGGGATGATCCATAAGGTGTCCCATGAGATGTTCCATGAGATGGTCTATAGTTAGGTATATGGGAAGCTCCATGAACTGGACCATGATATGATCCACGAGGTATTCCATGATACGATCTAGAAACAAGTACATGACCTACTGACACAACATGAGGTACTTGAATTTGTGATACTACAGTGTTAGTAGTCGTAGGACGAACATGGCTTGTAGTCGAACTCCGGTCCGAAGGACCACTAGATTTAGGAAGAGGATGCATCAAAAAGGCATTAGAAGGAATAGGTTGAGAAGATGATGGAATATGTGAAGGAATATAGCTTGTACCCCCAATATTCACATGTTTTAGCTAAGGTCCCTGAAGAGGAACACTAGTGCTAGGTATGGGTTGTGTTTGTGAAGGAATTGCCACCACGGGAGTGGATGGCGCAATGTGACTACTATTACCAAACATCTCTGCATGGAAAGGAATGTAAGTGCCCCCAGGTGCAGTACCAGGGTCACCAACCGGTTCGACGTGAGGTGTCGGACCGGGATCAAGAATATTAAGCATGCCATATCTAATGTGGTAAGTACTGGTGGATTCATGACAAGTCTCTTCACCTGGATAGTATAACCAATACCGGGGGTCAGAGCTAATGTAATCAGAAAACTATGATAAATCATCTTATGATGGTCTAGTCCCATTAGGACCAGACTCAGACAGAGTTCCATATGTGCTTGAAGGATCAACTTCTGCCACCGAAGGCGGGGAAGGTGGAAGCTTCGGGACCTCAAGCTCATGACGACTCATGGCGATATCTCTATGTGAATCAAAGTGATGACTAGTCCTCCCAGACTTTCTAGCTCTCTCTCCCAAGGGAGGAGGA
Source organism: Pseudotsuga menziesii (assembly GCA_001517045.1). NCBI lineage: Eukaryota > Viridiplantae > Streptophyta > Pinopsida > Pinales > Pinaceae > Pseudotsuga > Pseudotsuga menziesii. Next base: position 418,225 of record LPNX010698882.1, read on the forward strand.
GACGTAGAAGGCGGAAGACCTGCTAAATGATGAGAGCGATGGGGATCTGCACTCGGATCCATAATGACTCAACAAAATAAAAGACTCGATCTATCTACACAACCCTAAGCATACTAGCATGCACAGAGCATACACCTAAGAAAATCTAAAGCCAAACAACAAGCAAACCAAGGGTAGGATAAGTGAGCTCCTGAATGAAGCAGGTATGTCTCACCTAGGAGAGGCTTGAGACTCCCATACACAACAAGCATAGGTTCATAACCAATTATAGTGGCCCTCAGCTTCAACACATATAGCGACTATGCTGTCGAACCCCTACCTATCCAGGACACCTACAAAATAACCTCTGTAAATACCCCCTCGATAACCTAGGTGAAGAAACTAAGATCACCTCAATATAACCAATTCTCAAGCTAACATTCGTAGGTGGGATTGACCGTATGGGTAGGCTAGCAAATTCTGAAGCCTGAAAGCACAACTGGTACCTCAAGGGTGCACCATCCAATACCTCAAAGACCCCCACATACAAATACAATCATAGAAATATCTCTGGTGCTCACAGAAAGTAACGAGGGGTCATCTGAGTCACAATCGTGTGCGCTGCCTTGTGCTTAACTCCCGTGTAAGAGGAGCATCCTAAGAAACACTAATTATACCAAGGGTTTCACAATCTCACCTAGACAGACACCTACTTGTTTTGTTTAGTGGTCTTGGAGAATTAACTTACAATGAATTGTTCCAAGACCCTTAAACCTAATCTTGTTGATGCACCCTAGAAAAGAAAAGAGTGTAATTCATTTTATTAAGCATTGATTTTATTTGGCTGCTATACTCAAAGGGTAATGGTCGTGCAACTTATGTTGTTATGAAACAACATGAAGCAAAATGCACACGTAACAATCAATGTAAATGCACTATGTAGAATCAAAAACAGGGTATGCCACTACATGAAGTGCAAAAATTTTCCTTCAAATGTAAGTGTAGTCATTCCTATAATAAAATCTGACTAAGATTCACCAAGCAAACCTAATTCAAGTACCATGCTAATGCAAAATGCATAACTATGCAAAAAGAAAAATAATTTTTTTTATTTTGGAATTAAATGAGATATAAAATAAAAAAGATGACTCTACAACCCCCAGACTCTACAACCACTCACAAAAAACAACCAAGCAAAGCACCAAGTTAAAAGAGACCTAATGCACTAATCTCAAAACAAAAAAGTATAAAATGAATGACAAGAAAATTTCCAAAAATCAAATTAAAAATAGTTTCTGGTCAGAAAAAAAGGGTTTAAACAAACTCCAAAAGCATCCAAGAAGACTCATCAATCATCCAAAATCACCTAGCAAACTTAATCCTCCCAATATGGCTAAAAATCAAGGCATACGTAACTTTTCTCGGTAAACCTTCGTACATACGCAACTGTTCAAGGAAAACCTGTGTGTATACGTGACTGTGAAAGCTAAACCCATGTACAGGAAGCAAAAGAGAGAAAAATAAGGTAAACAGACAAGTTGAGACAAAATTTACTCCTTCAGAAACCTATTGGGAAAACATACCCCCAGACCCAACATAGAAACATAGAAATCAAAGCAATTAAATCACATTTAATACTGAAAACCCCCAAAAAGAAACAACTAGGAACCTTTTTAGTATGGTCTCCAATTCTATTACAGAGAGAAAATTCCTATAGCTTGGGGTGTACCAAAATAGACAGATAGACCACAGAAATAAATCCCTTCCCAATATGAAAGAGAAACTAAACATATATCACTAACGTATCTCGAATCATACCTTATTCTGGACAGTTGAAGTAGATCCTCATTGAGCTTTTTCTAATCCCACTTGCGCTAGCAAGTTTCTCTCAACAACAACAAACAAGATGAGAATGCTATATAATATGGTGTTAGATCTACTCCAAAATATATAATCAACAATGTATAAGGAATTAAACATATCCATGGATTTAACATTCATTCAAATGCACATTATTGCATAGGAAAAGATATTTCTATTAATAAAATCACGGATTACACAAGTGACAACCTCTATGGGCACGTCTGTGAAACGGAGCAACTGAGTCCTCCACCTAGGCCTCCACTACCTCAATCCTCCATCTCTCGATAGGAATCTTGCAATCAAAGGAAAGCTTGGGAAGAACACAAAGTGCTGCAAAGGGACAAATGGATGCAGACTCAAGTATATGCAAGTTACGGAAACAATGGACTATAGTTTCCTTTCTCTTCAATTCCTCCCTTTCAATGTATCCAAGGGGTTCCTTATATAGAACTCCAAAGGGATAATGGAGGGTCAAATCCGAGCGATATCGAGGCATATGGAAGGCCAAGATTCAAGTGGTTCATACAAACATGAAGGAGAACTCCAAAAATATTTGGATTTATGCACACATCCTAATGTACGCGAGTTTGAGGTCAATATCCACATATACATGTGAGTATAGGGTTAAAAATCGCATACAGCAATAAACATGTGTTTTTAGGGATGAACTTGGAAACATCAAATTATAATATCAGTCCATGGGGTCCAAAGAGTTTGCAGAGGGATAGGGAAGTCCATGAATATGTGATCAACCATGTGTGGTAAAATCGGCTGTAACAATCTAGAGCCACACTTAAACATAGACTTATTTACAATATAATAGTTCAAGAACTATTAATTCATAAAATTAAGACCCATTCTAGGTGTGATCCAAACGTTGGACTTGGATTTGGATGGAGAGAAGGATGCTCTTGCATCAGACTCCCTAGGAAGAAAGAAATATGACCTCCTGGTCGTAACCTTCCATCTTCAGTATGTATGGATCCCAAACTTTGTTTTGTAGTTGTTCATTCATCTCATCATGTTGTTTTGTCTTTTTCATCTTCAATTCTCGTGGTTTCCATATTTTTCATTGCAATGCTCCACTAGCCTTGCTTTTGCAATCTTCCTTTTTCACTTGTCTCCTGCTGTTTCTTTGTCTATTTTCTCTACTGATTTAAATCTTCATTCTTCTTAATTCCTTCAACATCCCTAGTTCTTTAATCTCCATGTCTAATCTATCCTTTGGATGGTATGCTTGCATCTTCTTATTCTGAAACTGTTGTTGTTCCTTTGGCTCTCTGCTGCCATCTACTAGATTACAAGAAAATTTAGTTTTTAGACCTTCTATATGCTCTTCTCCAATGCTGCAATCAAGCATTAAGAAGTCATATTTATCAATCCTTGGATTTATCAACCAATCTTCCAACATTTCTGACTCTTCATCATACTTTCTATTGTTATAAAGTTTCTCTTTGTCTTCATTAGCCAACTCTGCAATAACAAGTTCTTCTAGGTGTTAATTATCCTTTTGATACAATATGGTCTATGCCATTATGGTGATGGGTTTCTTCCTCTTTCTACCTTTACATTCTTCAATACCTTCAAACACACACCAAAAATCAGTTTCAAATACATGAGACTCTGAAGTCCATGTTGATATTTTCTCTGGGACCCTCCTGTTGTGTTGGTCTGAGCAAAACATCAAACTTTCACCATAATCAATTTCTTCAACATTATGAGATCCATGTTGCATACAATATTCATAGGATACCATGTCATCTCTTGCTACAACATAATTTATTCAGGTGTCATTCTTTTTGAAAGCACGTATTCTTTTTCTTTAGACTTCATGACATTCCAAGGTGATTGTTCAACTTTTCCCTTCATCAGAATGTAATTATGATTATGCCCTATAGAAATGTCTTTGTGCATTTCTTTTTCTTCCTTCATCTTTAGATTTTCTCTAATTAACTGTGTTCCTCCATCAAGCAACTCATCAATGATTTCCTTTTGCTGCAATACTTCAAACCTTTCCTCATTTGAGAGACATTCTTCATCATATTTGACTTCATCAAAATTTAAGATAGTTTCAAAAGACTGCCTATCATTTGTAACAAAACCTGTAATCACAAACAAATGATCAGTCTCAAAAGCATAAGACCTCTTGGTCTCATTTGGCCTCACAGGAATCTCCTCCATAAGTTGGTTTGTACTTTCTACAAAATCCTTGAGACTTTCAACTAGTCTCTCCTTTTATGCATCCTTGGTTACATCTTCTCCCAACAATGGTCCATGATCCCGTTCACAAACCAAAACATCCATCTCAAACTCAGCTATCCCGAGTTCTTCCTTCAATCTAGCAAACATCCTTTGTTGCAGCTTCACCTATAGTGAATGCCATCTTATATTCCTTTTCATGATCAAAACATACCTCTCGTCCTCTTTCTGTAGCAACATCTCCAAATGAATAAGTTGCAATCCTATGCCAACTAATTCTCTGTCATACTCTTCTTGACTCATCCTGTTGATGTCTTCTTCCTTGACATATTTTCTTTTGCTATGGCTTTTCTTTGGACCTTTGCAATGACTTCCAGTAGCCATCATCACCATCTTCTTTTCTTCTATGAACTTCATCTTGTTCACTTGTGGACTACTCCCAAGCCTCCTCTCAGCAAGTCTTCATACCTGCTACTATACGTCAACAAGCTATCTCTCCTTGAGCTTGTTGTTTTGGTATCTCTAGTTCTTCAGCTAAGAACCTTTTGTGAAACTTCCTTTGCTCCTCTTGGCTTCTGCATATCCACTTCTCCTCTTAGAACATTCGACTTTTTCATTTTCTTGTCCAACCTTTGTTGGTTCTTTAGGTTCTGGCACTTCTTTTTCTTTTCTCTAAGAGTTCACAAACTAATTCTCAAGAATACAATTATCCTTTATATATATCCTCTGGTTTCCGTTGCTACTATCAAACCTTTCCTGTTTGTTTCAAACAAATTCTTATAACCAGAGTTAAATAAAACATTAATCAGTCCATACCTTTAAGATTTTTCCACTTGTATAGTTGGCTGAAAACATTCCCATGTCTGCAATTCTTGATTTAAATCAATTTTGAATACTCTCACCTAACCAAACCTCTCAACACAATTGTTAGTATTCAACTTTAATATAAATTGAAAATCAGAATTTGATTTACCTCCTAGCTCTTATCTTAGCTCTAACAATCTTCACGCAGAAATATCCTACGCTCTGCTACCTTCATGCATAATTATTTTTATTCTTCTCTGATACCACATGATGGTATCAGTATGTCAAACTTATGCTCTGATATCTCATGATGCAGAGCACTCAACCTACAATATCTTCTTGCTCTGATACCACATGATGCAGCAAGGAACCCCAAAACACCATATCCCAAGTACTTTCCCCAAGATATAGTTTACTCTACATTTAGCAAACCTTTAAATTTGGCTTCTCAACCAAATATTTCTTCTCCATGTCTGAATCAGCCTCAACCAACTCGGTTCGCAACTGCTTTTCTGCAAACTCTATTCTACAAACTAGCTTTCCGCAAGCTTGCTTCTGCAACTCAATCTTTCCACAATAAGTTTTCCACAATTCTCTTTCCTTTCGCTATTTCCTTTCCGCAAGATTCTTTTTGCAATTGTGGATTGCAGGTATGCAACTCCCACTTTTCCAAAAATTGACTTATGCAATCATGCATCTGCAGCGGTCATTTCCACAATGAGATTTCGGATTGTAGATACACCTTCCCACGTTTCCCAAAAACGGGCTTCCGCAATTTTCCTCCCGCAAGTCTCTTTCCGTAATTCCTAAGAACCATTGATCTCTTGTGTAATGTCTCCTGGTCATTGATCTCTTATCAAGTGTGGAGCTTCATTTTACTTTGTAGATATCTTATCTCATGTGCACATTCGCTTCATGATCTCTTTCCCTCTTGTCGATTCATCTTTTCTCCTTTAATATGGACCGTCCAATCTATGTCGAATTAATTGAATGTACTCTTGGAAATCTTGCATTGATTGATCAGAATATCGATCAATCAACTCAATCTACCTTCTTTCGAACTTGATATTCTTCATTGGATCTATCCATAGCTTCTATAACTTCATCCTTCATGCAACTCTGCAAATTGTCTCATACAGGCATCGATCCAAGGGTTTACACAACAAACATATCAGTTAAGAAAGAAACCATACACAAAGATTTCTTAAACGTCTTCTGTAACCTCAAAATCCATGATTTACATAATACTATACACACATATCTATTGACCACTAACAGAGATCATCAATCATTCAATTCATATATTCATACATTCAGAAAGAACTGCATTTACACAGAGATATGCCTAAATAGGCTTTCCTTTACTCAATATAAGGAGTCTGTACATTCACATGATCTATAATATACGTTTTGATCTTCGTAGACCTGATACAACTCAAATCAATGTCCTTGGTTTGATTTCACACTGTTTGGACACACTCTTTGCCACATTTACATTATTTGGCTACTTTTTGCCTCCTTTTGGCTACGTCTGGCTATTTTTATGCCTCAAAGGCTCACTTACATATATATAGAAGGATTCTGAAACCAATCTTGGTTCAGATCCAACAAACCCTCAACAATCTGCTAACTAATTCTAAATAAGGAAAACTCTTAAGCATATCCTATGATTCATTGCCATTAGATGAGAGATTGGTTATATGACTCATACTTTGACTCTATGACTCATTCATTCACCTAGTGACTCACCTAAATGACTCATCATCTATCTAGAGCGACACTTAAACATAGGTTTATTTACAATATAATAGTTCAAGAACTATTAATTCAAAAAATGAAGACCCCTTCTAGGTCTGATCCAAACATTGGACTTGGATTTGGATGGAGAGTAGGATGCTCCTACATCGCTTATTTTTCCCGTAGATAACTACCAAAACTTCCCTAACTGCTTCCCCAAAATTATAAAAGAGGCTAAGGAAAGCATGAACTAAGGAGAGAGCATTATAACATCCTTATGTTGAACTTTTTCCATTCAAGTCTATAAACCCTATTCATATGTCTGCAAACCATTCCCCCATATCTGGAAATGTGCAATTCCAACAGTCTCCATTCATTATCTTGCTAAGAAACTACATTTGTGTTTCTTTGGGCTTTCCTTTGGAGCACGAAGGAGTTTTCTATGTGTGTGGCCCGGGCGGAGGAACCCATAGGGCCTGTTAATAATAGTGCTACACTTGAGAACAAGTGACATACATATTGTATCTTGTTGTTTATTTTAAGTAGAGAATTATCTTTCCTATCCTGTGATGTGTTAAGTTCTTATTCTTGATTATCTTGTTAATTTAACGCATTTATTTCCAATTAATCTATTATAATTGTAATTTTCTACTTTTAACTTTGTTTATATTTGTGATTGCGTAATTTTAAAGATACAATTGGATTGAAATTCAAAAGATGGATCTTCTACAACCGTTGGACCAGAAATAAGAAGTTTATCCCTTGTTTTTATTTTTAAATACATTTTTCAAGTACTTCCTTTACCAATGCTTTTCTTTTAGAAGTTGCACATGGAGGACAAGAAAAATATTGTACTTTGAATGAAAGCCATTTCTTATTGTGAGATGAGTTAAAATGCCATACTCATTTTCTTGAGTTTATATTAATATTATTGCATTATATTTGTAATATTACATTATTTCTTGAAATTTATGTTATTTTTATGGATACTTTACCTAGGTGTACAAATTGATAGATGCTTTAATAGTACAAATACAGAGTCTAAAGCACATTGATTATTTTAAATTGCAAAGTTTTAATAGGCTATAAATTGTCCTTGATTTTATTTATTTTCTTCGGATGAAGATGTGCATTGTTTATGTGTATGTTAGTGTCTATTATTTTACGGTTTTATATATTGTCAATTCTTTTTCATTGTAATTGGGTTAGCTGTTTTTGAAGCTAGCATTTTTGGTGAATTCTTTGCCTGTTCTCGGGAAGGAAACATAAATATAAATTATGTGCATTCAGGGATTGGAGAAGCACTCACCCAAACATGGGAGTCAACAATATCTCACCTAGTGATATACGTATTTTATTTTGATAGAAGTAATTTTCTTATTCGAATATCATGCTACATTAACATTTCAATTATATGTGTATGTTGTAATTTACAAAACTTAATAAAATTAAATTCTTTACAAAGCTTGGGAAAAATAGAGTTAAAAAATGTGTTTACATAGATATTCAATGTTTTTTTTTTAAAGTAGTGACAGCATGGAAATTCTTATGGGGAACATGTGGAAGCACCCCAAAATTCTAGGGTATATGGCCTTTAATGTAGAGGATCCCACTTAAAACATTAAAAAAATTAAAATAACTATATGAAAACTAAAAGATAAATTATTCAGGCCTTATACATAACAATGCACCAATATTAGATATCATTACATGTAACATAATAAATCATAAATGATACATGTAATAATATAACAACATAATAGTCATGATTCGTAAATCATCTCTCACCATTGCATTTCTCTTTATATTTAGAAAATTAAGAAGATATAGATCTAAGGCTTAAGTAAATTGGTCTAAGAATATTGCAAATAGCAAATGAGAATCATTGCTCAAGGCAATTCCCTGCTACTCTTTGCATCCGACAACTACATAGAGGAATACATACTAACCATGGTAAATTTTCTCTCTAAATCAAAATCACTTGCATTCTCCTAAACACTTAATGACACACCAACTTTGTTTGTGCCTCATTAGGTCTTACCTTCTCAACTTCCTTTACATTATGTTATCTTCATTTTATTTTATTTTTATCTTTTTCCCCTTGAAATGACAAACTTCATTAAAAATGGGGCAGGGGAGCATCTTTTATTTTTAATGGATACATTATGTATTGTTCCCTCCCCTAAAATGGGCATGGAGAAACACCCCCTTGGAGTACCCATGATTTTGGAACAAGGGGAGGGAAACCACTACCCCAGGAATTCCTCCCCTTTTCATTGTATATAAATTATGAAATTCCAATACATTTACATTTTGAAAAAAAAAATTCACAATACAAAAGGTAAGGATACATAAGTTAATTATAAACTAATATTGTTTTCCTTGAGGTGGTTTCCTATTATCCATGTGATTACGTAAAAATTCCTAGAAGACAGGTTTTATCCCTTAGGTAAAGCATGGTATTTACTCTAATTTTAAAAAGTTGAGGAACTCCTTTTAAGTTACAAAGAAACAAGCATGATCCATGCCCCCATAGTAGTGTATTTTTTCTTTTGTATAGTCTTTTTAGCCCTTGGGTAAAGCATGGTATTTACTATAATTTTAAAAATTTGAGGAACACATTTTAAGATACAAAGAAACAATCATGATCCATGCCCTATAGTAGTGCATTTTTTTCTTTTGTATAGTCTTTAGCTGAAAGCTTTGTTCTTTATAACTTGTAACATATTTCATTTTTCTCCAGTTTTAAATTTGTTGTAAATTGTGTAGCATGTTCTTCATTTAATTAATTGCTATAATCTTGAACACATAAAAATCATATGGTTCGGATAAAGAACAAAGCAGAGAGTTTGTTTTTAATTATGCAAGGAGAAGAGATTGATGGTTGTAGTGGATTATTTTCCTTGTTAATAAGTTATGCCCTGCCTTACATTTATTCATTGTCTTGTTTCTAGCTCCCTTCTGATGGCCTTGGTTGGCCTAGATTCCTATCATAGGGAGTATACAAGTGCATAATGTCCCAATTAAAGTCCAAATCCAGCATTCTTATTGAAAATTTTTCTCTGGTTACCATTGATTATAATGTTGTGGCCACTAATATTAGAGAGATATTTGAAGGTGGTTATGAAAATTTCCCTCAAAAGTTCATTTTGAAAATATTCTATGATGTATCAAGATTGAGATTGATAAAAGTTTGGAATAATTTTTTGTTTCTAAATATGATTTATATGTAGTGAATATCAACAACAAATTACTTGGCTACACCGTCAATGCCATTCCTCAAGAGCCCATGATTATTGCATCGTAGTCTTGATTCATCCACAACCCAATATGGATAATATGTGTAAATACAATCCACAACACTAATAAAAATATTTGAAAAAATAACACTATAAAAATGGAAAAGAAGATCAATCAAAATAATAATATTAAATTAAAAAAAAAAACTTGCATAGTTCTATATTAACCTTCATGGTTTAAGCTTCGTGAGGTTTCTATTTGGATTTATTTTTTATCCCTATTGGTGTTGAATAAGTCCATGATTAAGATGGATCTATGTTGATTATAATATGGTTATAGATTTCATTCATATAAACTCAATAATCAATAATCATCACATGACAAAATAAAGATAACAAAAGAAAAGAAAACATGAACATTGATGCATCGTGTAGAATTCTCTTGGGAGTGAAATCCACACTCAAAAATAAGTTAAATTAATCTCTCAACTAGTATTCAAGTCATTAAAGACGAGGAAAATTCATTCAAGTAGGGTTTAGTTAGTTTTTCCTTAAACCCATAAATGTGGGACCACAAATGCCAATTAATCACCATTAATGTGTTTCAAAGACCCACCTAGAAACAACCAACATGGATTATAACTAATAGGACCATCAGTCATTATTACATTAAATATAATAACATACCTCCTTGAGCTTTCTAGGGGACACAAATAAGTAAAGTTGACAAAGTGAATATTACACCCTAACACTCCCCTTAAATTTGTATTTGGGTTGTGATATGAATAATGACCAACATGTTGACAGTTCAAAATAAACCTTGTCAAAGGTGTTACCGTAGGTGAAAATCCCCAATTATACTAAGACATATTTGGGATAGGGCACCCATCTAGATCCTAGCTTGACAACCATTAATGATTTTGAGTTTTACTAATTATGGTCTAGTCCATCGTTTATGATTTTCTAATTAAAGGATGAAATGAAGACAATGAAGAACACATAATGAAAGCATCCATACATGATAATAATTACAATAAATAGGCACATAACCATACATGTGCATATCAGTGCCCATGAAATAGTTTGTTGGGAATAAAAACGGAAATATGGGGAAAATGAGTGTAGAATCGTTAATATTTTTGTACCAACAAAAAATGGACAAACATTTCCAGAAAAACAGAGATAATAATGCATCAACTACACGTAAGAATAGTTTGCAATGTGAGATACATTCCTACACAATCCCAATGGTTAGTATTGCATGTTGTGTTTAGCAATGAGTTTATCAATTTGCTTTCCTTCGATGGCCACCCTTTCATCAAATTCTGCATTCTTAACTAATTGATCTTCAATTTGAGAAGAAATTATGTTATTGAGATGGGGAATTGCTACATGTAAATCCTCAATTTGGCATGCAAACCTCCATTAAACTTGACAAAGATTTGAAAATTCAAAGTGAGCACAATGACTAATGTGAATATGATCCTCCATGACAAATGGATTTATCCTAATAATAGGATCAAAGCCACTAAAATACTAGTTAAAACCCACCCATTGAATATTAGATAACTCAGGTTGAAATCGACTACAAAGCATAGGCTAGACCCATAACTCTGAGATGCAACAAAGATGGAATTAAGAGAAAATGGAACTACTATAAAGTTGACTTTGATATTAATGCACTGAATGTTGTTAAGGGACAAAATCCCGCTTTTGTTGAGAAAACCTATCTCATTGGGATTTAATTCACTCCCTCAACTGAGCTTGATGGAATGAATGGGGAATACAAGGTGAGGGGATGTTGTTATATACTATCTCATTTGGATTAAAGATTCATGCCACTTAGCCTTCCCTCCAAATTCCATGCCAAATGTAATGTTTGATTTTAACAATTTCATGGGATAAAAGCTAAGGATGACGGCCCCCCATTTTTCGCTTAACATTCATGGATTTGATCACTCTCCTTCATTTTTCATGTAGTCCACTTGGTTGTTTAGAGATATAAGGAGGAATTGGTAGAACTCAATAGAGTAAAAAAACTCACTAGCCCTAAGATTTTAAGATCAATATAGAAAGAATTTTAATATGTGAGGGTATTGAGTTTCGCATTTGTCAAATAATAATTGAAGAATTTCCAATAACTATAAGCGATCTTATCTCCTTCTATTTGAGGATGTTCAACCCTTGGTATAATACTAATGCTTCTACTTGATTGTTTGTAGATTAATCTAAACCCTAAGCACAGGTTAGTTCACATTTTCCATTTGGGCTGAGGGAAACCCCATACACTTGCCACCCTAGTTGCAACAACAAAATTAATATCCCATTCTACCGACCTTAGCGAGGCATCATCCAAAGTCTGACTTGAAAAATTCATCATGCTAATTTTATCAAATCTTTGAGCTTAGATTTTGCTTCTCTAAACTTTTATTGAACTTATTGTTTTGTGTGTTTATGGCATTGGTCAATGTTTCGTTCATTCTCCTCTACTTGATTGTTTGTAGATTCATCTAAACCTTAAGCACGGGTTAGTTCACATTTTCCATTTGGGTTGAGGGAAAACCCCTACACTTTCCACCCTAGTTGCAACAACAAAATTATTATCCCATTCTACCGACCTTAGTGAGGCATCATCCAAATTCTGACTTGAAAAATTCATCATGCTAATTTTATCACATCTTTGAGCTTAGATTTTGCTTCTCTAAACTTTTATTGAACTTATTGTTTTGTGTGTTTATGGCATTGCCCAATGTTTTGTTCATTCTCCAGGTAGAGGTAAAATTCACTACCATCTAGATATCCTCTTGTATAGGACCCAAAATATTTTTGTGAAGTTTCAATAACAAACCAAAGAGATCCTTTATCACTCTCCTCATCTATTTGATTAATGTTCTAAACAAATTTAATCTCAACTCTTTGAAGGCGTGTTTGTTTTCCATGGAATGAGGGAAGTGTTTAATGACAACAAAGGAGGAATGCCATCATTACCTCTGCAATTTTTAAGAACGATGTATTAGCAATCTTTTATACCCCTGTAATTTGTAGTTTCTTAAACATCTAAGTTTTATTTATATTACCCTTCCATAGAGGGTTGGTATTTCATTGAGCATCTTTACATAGGAGAAAGTTCAAGGAAAGTAGAAAATATTTCATTTTTCATATTTATGCATGAGTAAATTCAAAGAAAACATAAACATTAAGAGGAAATTAATTGTAAGTACTTTTATACTTTCCTTGAATTTAGTCTTGCATAAATATGGATGAAAGGAATCATGGCCTAAAATAGATGATCCAATTTCTTATATATATATGATGATGATGATGATGATGATGAAAACCTCTAATCTTAAAAACTTAGCAAATCAAAACTCAATGTGAAACTATGATATATGATTCATGTGTATTGTTGTTGTGAGACAGAATCTAACTAAAACGCTTCACTATCTAACATTTTTGTCTTGAATCTTTTGTAGCGATCATTCCATATAGGTTTCAATGACCATTTCAAAATTGTAATTACAACCTTAATTTTTACAATTTCTATAATGGAAAATTACACCCTGTTTTGAATTGATATATATATTCCAAATTGATATTTGAAAAATGTAGATATCATAATTTTATGATTCCACTTATCACCAAATCTTAGTGAAGTAGGGGAACTTTAGTTTTGCATTGTCTTCTTCCCTATGTGACAACCGAAAGAATAGTTAGCACATCATGGGAAAATCTCTGAGCACTTGCCCTCATTTCAAGGATGGTACATGGGTAAATGATTTAGTTGAATTTTTAGAATCCTAAATAGATGGAGAAATTGAGTGAGACCCACAATATTCATAAAGGAAGTCATCCCAAGGACTTGACCCGATGACCTCTTACTTACAACACATTGCATTCAACCACTTCAGCTAACATACTGAGCTAACTCCCCATTATTTACATATGACTTAGAACATGATATTCACAAGATAAGAAATGAAGGCAATATCCTATTACTATGAGACTTTAATGCTATAACAAGAGTTAACCAAACTATTATCTTATGAAATGAATCCAACTAGGCCTAGAATTTGACGGCGTAGAGAACGTTTTTTAGTTTCCAGGATGTATTTGACCAGTGAACCCAAATTGAGCACGTCACTATCTACGGGTTTACAAAATTTCATCCCGTGAAATTGACGTTCAACCATAGTACTTACCCGTCATAAGTTTTAATGCATGGGTTTAGTTTATATCCTATGATATATGTTGTTTTAATACTTGAGGTGAATACCTGGGGTGCACCGTGCATTATAGGATTTACCGTGCAGTATAAGATTTAGTGAGAGAATTAAGATTATCGAAACAAGTCGGGGCATTGATCATTGATTAAATTCTATACCTGTAAATGAGGTTGTGTGTAAAGAGTTCTTACATCAAAATGGTAAATGATGACAAGTGTAAACTGGTAAAGTCATAGACCTAAAGGGTGAATACATCTTGGTATTCATTAAGGTAAATTGTAAACAGTGACATTGAATTGACATTGATAGCCGAAAGATGCAACCTGCAGCTTGAAACCTAGACCCCTCTCTGCCCTCTTACAAACAACTATTTTCATAATTCTAACTTGGAGGTAGCATTTTTCTCACATCTATGTTCATTGTTTTAACTTGGGAGTTGAGAGAGTTGTCCACTCCATATTCCCAACTTCCAATAGCCCTTCCTCAATCCTCCAAGATTCGGCTCTGCTTCACCTGATCTTCTTGCGTTAATCCCTTCCCAAGTTCCCTCCATTGGACTGCCTAAGATGCTCATGTTAATCCCTTCTCAAGTTCCCTCCATTGGACTGCCTATCGCTCACAGGATCAAGCACTACCAAAAAAGGTTATACCAGTAAGGACTCACACTATCGACATTCACCCACCATTCACAAATTGATCTCCATTGGTAAGTTTAATTTTTGTTACATCTTTTTGTTTGATTGAAAATTTGGAATTCATTGACATAAATAATAGTTTGTTTGGAATTGACATATATCATAGTTTGTTGGTTTTTATTTTTTTGGGGTGAATGAATCCCAGTTATTCTATGAGTCAATAAATGTTCTTATGTGAGTTGAGGTATAGAAATGGATATAAGTCATTGGCACCCACAACAATTTATTATATAAGAGTAGCGTTTTTAAACATCAGCTTGACTGAAAACCAAAACCACAATTATCATAATCATGTTCTTTGCATGTTTCATAAATGTCAATTAATTTTATATTGGTATGTAATCAATCTTGAATATAAAGTATATATTTTTTATATGAAATGAAATCAAGTGTTCATAGTGGATTCCTCCATTTATAGATAATTCTATCTCAAAGGCCTTCATTTTTTTATTACAGAGATTTTAATATCAAGAAGTTCAATGAATCATGGATTCTTGAATTCGTAACTTTCAATAAATAACTCATGGAAAGTCTATGAAATATCTTTCTATTCAATCACGGATTCTTGAATTCGTAACTTTCAGTAAATAATTCATGGAAAGTCTATGAAATATCTTTCTATTCAAAATGGCAACACATATATGCATTCTCTTCATAAACCAAGTACCACATTTTATAATTGATTGGGTGACGTCTATTGGAATAACAAATAGCTAAATCTAAAATCTAAAGTGAAACTTATATTTCACTCATGAATGTCTGAGTTTGTTGAGCAATTTTTGTTTTATTTCTATGGATTGATTGAAACTTAAACCACCTTTAAAATGGTCAAAATCTTAAATAAATTAGACTAAAAATAACCACTTGGAGCTTTGCATATCTGTTTGTGGTATGCAGTTGGGCCAAGCTGACATTCTTTTAGAGTTTGGCAACTTGCAAAGGTTGTTACATTTTAATTATTAATGATCTTCTTTTACTATTAAGACTTATTCAATTTTCAATGGAAAACTAGGATATAGTGTATGTGCTCTGGTTATGAGCTCTTTTCATTCCTTCTTTCATGCAATTCATTATGTTGTTTTTTTAATAGTAGCATAATCAAAATTCATTATGTTTTTTTATTAATAGGATCATAATTATGTGATTGTCATTAAATTTCCAATTGACAGCCACATAAAATTTGAAATTCCAGGCCTGATTCCAACCCTAATATCCTTTGGCTAGATGAGGACCTTGTATCAGCTAGTAGATAAAAAGAAACTCTAAGGACTTGATTGAGAATTGGTTTGGTATCGAGCTAATCAAGCTTCGTAGTTCTCAAGATCTAATAATTTGCAATGGTCTTATGAAGTTGTTGAAATCTAGTCAAATGACTTGCATCCATGGGCTTGGTAGTAGTGTCGTATATTATGTGATATCCAATATCTGTGTTTACAACCAAATAACAAGTTTTGACATCTTAAATTAAAATGAGCTTGACTCTGACATTAAACCTTTAACCCTATCTCTAAACTTTGATAACACATAAGCCCCATAATATAGAATTATCGTAACCAAAAGCACTTCATCTTCAATAAAAATAGAATTGATCTTCTTTTAAGGAAAGTAGATAATGAAGTAAATATACTATATATTAAATAAGGATAGTATTGAATACCTCTATCATAATTTTACCACAACCCTTTGTAGTTCTATAAACAAGTTCTCTCTCGTGGCATCATTTAGAAAGGAAAATAGAATGGCCAACAATTGGTATGCTAAAAAGTTCAAGCATGCTAGAAAAGCCATTAGGTATGCTTATGACGAGTCCTTAAAATCCAACAAGATATATAAATATTGTTATGCAACAAATTCACTAAAGATCGTATAATAAGACAGAGAGAGAAATCCAACGCTTTAAGAATTAAGAAAAGAGAGGAATAAAAGCCTCTTTGAGGGGGAAACCTCTTTATACAATGTAGCAAAGACACAAGACAAGATGAGATGATCATAAATCCAGGTCCCCTTTATATATATATATATATATATATATATATATATATATATATATAAGACAAAGGGTACAATTATAATTCTAGCCTACAATTACAATGAAGGTCCTAGCCAACCAATAAAGGTAACACAAATATAACAGTATATAAGGCTTAACATGACCTTCCCCTTAAACAAATGTTTCCTCAACACTTACTGATTATGGATGTTTCTAGATGAAAAAATCATCTTCCCATGTCACCTCTTCTATTGGTAAGTTCTTACACTTGATGAGGTACTCAATAATTACTCGATTTTGTAGTTTGTTTTATCATTGTGTCAATGATTGTTTAAGGTTTTAGCGCCAATTTCTCTTCTTTATCAATTTTTGCAAGACGCATGAAAGTTTGGATGAACATGTAAAAATGGAGATAGACACAACTCCAATTTGTAAAGCATACTTCCAATCCTCTACAACACCTTGGATCCTCACTAACTTGGAATTATCTACTTCTGAGGTTGAAAGCATGACATTTCTTTCTTTGTTATCTTTGATGGTCTTCTAAAAATAGACAGTTTTTTACACCTAATTTGTGGGCGATTCGTGACTAACTGGCATTTGCAACTGCTGGTTTTAATGATGTCTATTTGGTGAACTGTGTAGTGACAGCTTGTGGCAGTCTTTAATTATTTAACTGTGGCCTCATTTCCATACATATGAGCATCTCATGTTTCTAGCGATCTGGCCCTTTAGATTGCATCAACAACGGCCTTATGGCTGCCAATGCATGCTTCGAAAATATCTCCTTCATTGGATATCGTGGCTTGCTTCTCTCTCAAGTGCTCGTGATATGGAAAATTATTTTAGCGCGCCATTTTTAAGGTAATATCACCGTCTTCCTCGAAATAAAATATGTTGAGAGAAATCATTGACATCATAATAGTGAAAATCTTATTGTTCCAAATGTTTTAGGTGGCCTACGACTTGGATGACTGCTTCCCAAAACCCACGACAAGATGGAATTTTTCTTCTTTGAAACTTATGATACAGTAAGAACCAACCATCAATTCCTTGGTGAACCATTCCGTTTGATTCCCATGCCAAAAGTTAAATGCTTTCACCCTGGGCTTCGACCTTAAGTCTGCTCGAAAAATGTTCAATGTATAAAATCATTTTCCATAGTAAACATTCAATGACAAGGTGATGGACACTATTGACAGTCGGCAGACACTCTAAACAAAATCTAGGATAGCGTGATGGACGAGAACCAATCACAATCTTATACCTGTGTATTGGTATTGCCAAGCTGTGTATTGGTGTTATCAAGGTAGGGCTTGGAAAAATAAGAGTTAGGGCAAGATTAGTTATTGATATTTGTGTTAACATCATTATTATTATCATAAAAGGCTTATCATTAGAGTTCAAAGAATGAGATTGAGGAGAATTGGATTGGTTCGGGTTATGTGACAATTTGATGGTTCACTTTGTTACTAAGTCTTTCGCAAAAAGACCCACATCAATAGATACTTTTATGTCCATTTTCATCATCACTTTGCTTAAAGGTCAGCCCTCTAGAATTTTTATTCCCAACACCTTAATGAAGAGAAATCTCATCTAACCAAGGCGTTCCTTTCCAATGGTTGCTCTCTTAAACAAAATAACAAAGCATTTCACTCAATCAAGCACCCCAAACACAAACCCAACCCACCTCATTCCAACTCCCCTTCACTTGCGCCCATTTATCTTCATTTCAGGGCTGGTACAAGCTAATGCTGGTCACTTATGACGCGTTCGTTGCAATAGACTTCTCGAAAAACAGAAATCTGAACGTCAAAAAGTAATATTAGAGGTACCTAGACAACTTTTTGGAATATGGCGTAAGAATATGAAATGTGGACAATCGGATTACCTTCTGGAATATATAACTTTTATTTATGGAAACTAAGTATAAATCCCAAAGAAACGAGGTTCTTCTAAGGTTGGTATGTTATTTTTTTCCCAAAAAATAGTGAATATGTTTGCGTTGGTCTGCTTGTTTGGTATGCAAATGGTGGAATTTTGTGAAAAAAATGATATAGAGTTGTAGATAACAAGTGTGTCTAGTGCAGCGTTATTTTTCCATATTTATTTATGTTATATATTTTTTTCAAATTAAGGAAGTCAATGATGCCCTAAAATGAAAAGGTGCAGCATTGGTCCACCACATCTTGGTCTTAACATAGTCAATGAATGATATTTTTTTTTAAGATGTAAGTCTTTATGTCTTCTTGTGCATGTTATTTTCCATTTTCTAAATAGGTGAGCCAATCAAAACTTATAGCTGAAGCAAATAACCTACCTTTCGTGTTAAATTGACATTAGCGCATTTAAAGTTAAATAAAAAATAGAAAAAGATAATAGATTTAAATAAAAATTACATATTCAAAATCTATAGACAGAGTTACACAAGTGTGTGAATTTTCATTAATAGTGGACAAGCGTGGCATATGCAAAATCATGCATGAAATAGGAGAAGTGGTACAAAACATGCTTTATGTCATAAGACAGTCCAAACCACTTGGTTTCGAAACCCGAACCTAAAACCAAAGCAGCCAAGTCAACCACCACATAGGTTGGAAAAAAAAATGCCCACCAAAATTTTAAATTTAAATAACGTGTGCGCATAGTTTAAAACATAACGCGCACATACTAGAAGCGTGATCGCGCTAGTTTGTGCGTACGCGTTAAAGACGCGTGCGCACACTTGTTAAGTAAAAACTTTGTTTTGATGAGGATCACAATGACTATGATTATGATGACGATGATTATCAGTATGATGATGATGATTACGATGATCAGGATGCTGATGTTGATGATGACGATGATGAGGAGGAGGAGGAGGAGGATGACTATGATGATGAACAATGATGGTGATGATGATGATGATGATGATGATGATGATGATCACGATGACTATGACTATGATGACGGTGATTATGATGATGATGATGATTGCGATGATGATGATGATGATGTTGATGACGACGATGATGATGAGGAGGAGGAGGATGATTACTATGATGATGACTATGATGATGAAATTGATGGTGATGATGACGATGATGACGATGACGAGGAAAAATGATGATGATGATGATGACATGATGATAGTGATGATGATGATAAGGACGATTTCAATGATGATGATGAGGATGATGACTATGATGATGAGGAGGAGGAGGATGATGATGAACAGTGATGGTGATGAACAATGATGGTGATGATGATGAGGAGGAGGAGGACGAGGATGATGATGATGACGACGATGATGGTGATAGGTTTAGTTGAAACTTTGCTTTGATTTTATTTTCAAGCATTTGCAATGGAATGATGATGATGAACAATGATGAGGAGGAGGAGGATGATGAGGATGATGACTATGATTATGAGGATGAGGAGGATGATGATGATGATGATGGCGATGATGATGATGATGAATAATGATGGCGATGATGAGGATGAGGATGAGGATAATGAGGATGAGGATGATGATGACGATGATGAACAATGTTGGTGATGATGATGATGATGATGATGATGAGGAAGAGGATGACTATGATTGTCGGTGATGAGGATGAGGATGATGATGATGATGATGACGACGATGATGATGAGGATGAGGATGAGGATGAGGATGATGATGATGATGATGATGATAAGGAACAATGATGATGATGATGATGATGATGATAGGTTTAGTTGAAGCTTTGCTTTGATTTTATTTTGAAGCATTTGCGATGGAATGATGATGATGAATAATGATGATGAGGAGGAGGAGGATGATGACAATGATGATGATGATGATGATGATGATGAACAATGATGGTGGTGATGATGATGAGGATGAGGAGGAGGAGGAGGATGATGATGATGATGATCACAATGAGTATGACTATGATGACGATGATTATGATGATGATGATGATGATGATGATGATGAATAATGATGGTGATGATGATGATGAGGATGATGATGATGATGATGAGGATGATGATGATGATGATGATCACGATGAGTATGACGATGATTATGATGATGATGATGATGATGACTACGATGATAAGGATGATGATGTTGATGACAATGATGACAATGATGATGAGGATGATAATGACTATGATGATGAACAATGATGATGACGATGAGGATGATGATGAGGATGATGATGAGGATGATAATCACGAGTAGTATGACTATGATGGCGATGGTTATGATGATGATTACGATGATGAGGATGATGATGACTGTGATGGTGATGATAACGATGATGACGATGAGGAGGAGGAGGATGAGGAGGAGGAGGAGGATGCCTATGATGATGATGATGATGATGATGATGATGATGATGACGATGATGATGAACAATATTGGTGATGGTGATGATGAGGATGAGGACAATGATGCAGATAAGGATGATGACTATGATGATGATGATGACTATGACAATGATGATGAACAATGATGGTGATGATGATGATGACAATGATGATGAGGATGACGATGACGATGACGATGATGATGATAGGTTTAGTTGAAACTTTGCTTTGATTTTATTTTCAAGCATTTTCAAAGGAATGATGATGATGACCACAACGATGATGATAAACAATGATGATGATGAGGAGGAGGAGGAGGAGGATAATGACTATGATGGTGAGGAGGAGGAGGAGGATGAGGATGAGGATGAGGATAAGGATGACGATGATGACAATGATGATGAACAATGATAGTGATGATGATGATGTTGAGGAACAATGATGATGATGATGATAGGTTTAGTTGAAACTTTGCTTTGATTTTATTTTCAAGCATTTGCAATGGAATAATGATGATGAACAATGATGATGAGGAGGAGGAGGAGGATGAAAATGATGATGGTGAGGATGATGATGATGATGATGATGATGATGACGATGATGATGATGATGGCGATGACAATGATGATGAACAATGATGGTGATGATGATGATGGTTATGATGAAGATGATGATGATCACGATGACTATGACTCTGATGACGATGATTATGATGACGATGATGATGCTTACGATGATGAGGATGATGATGTTAATGAAGACGATGATGAGGAGGGGGAGGATGACGATGACTATGGCGATGAACAATGATGGTGATGGTGACGATGATGATGATGACAACGATGACGATGATAGGTTTAGTTGAAACTTTTCTTTGATTTTATTTTCAAGCATTTGCAATGGAATGATGATGAGGAGGAGGAGGAGGATGAAAATGATGATGACGACTATGATGATTGTGAGGAGGAGGAGGAGGAGGAGGATGATGATGATGATGACGATCATGATGATGATGGTGATGATGATGATGATGAACAATGATGGTGATGATGATGATGATGAGGATGAGGATGATGATGATGATGATGCTCACGATGACTATGACTATGATGATAATGATTATGATGATGATGATGATGATTACAATGATGAGGATGATGATGTTGATGACAACGATGATGATGACTATGGTGATGAACAATGATGGTGACGATGATGATGATGATGACACTGACGATGATGATGATGATGATGATGATCACGAGTAGTATGAGTATGATGATGATGATTATGTTGATGATTACGATGATGAGGATGATGATGACTATGATGGTTATGATAACGATGATGATGAGGATGAGGAGGAGGAGGAGGAGGAGGATGACTATGATGATGATGAGGAGGATGAGGATGATGAGGAGGAGGAGGATGATGATGATGATGATGATGATGATGACGATGATGATGAACAATGTTGGTGATGGTGATGATGAGGATGATGACAATGATGATGATGAGGATGATGACTATGATGATGAGGATGAGGATGAGGATGATGATGATGATGAACAATGATGGTGATGATGAACAATGATGGTGATGATGATGATGACAATGATGATGAATGAGGATGATGATGACGATGATGATGATAGGTTTAGTTGAAACTTTGGTTTGATTTTATTTTCAAGCATTTTCAAAGGAATGATGATGATGATGACCATGACAATGATTATGAACAATGAGGAGGAGGAGAAGGAGGAGGAGGAGGAGGATGATGAGGATGATGAGGATGAGGATGAGGATGAGGAGGAGGAGGAGGATGAAAATGATGACAATGATGATGAACAATGACGGTGACGATGATGATGATGATGTTGAGGAACAATGATGATGATAGGTTTAGTTGAAACTTTACTTTGATTTTATTTTCAAGCGTTTTCAATGGAATGATGATGATGACCATGACTATGATGATGATGATAAGGATGAAAGTAGTGGTGAAGACTATATTGTAAAAATACTCGAACATGTGTGAATACAAAGTCATTGTTGAAGAATGTTAGTCATTAAATGAGATAAATATTAGTGAGTAAATGCTCTAAATGTTAGGCAAAAGCGCACACATGTCTAATTGTGCATGCATGTAAAAGTGCGTGCACGGTCTTATTAACATGTGTCCATGCTCAAATACGTGTGCACGCTCAAATACATGTGCGTGCACCTATTATTAGTTTAAAAAATAGAGATCTGGATTTCTGGGATTGCTACCAATTTTCACGAGTTTTCTATAGTTGTTCACGCATTTTGTGCTCCTGAACTCTGAAATTTGGCTCACACTCCATCACCACTCTTTGATCTATAGGATAGAAGTTCACTCTTGGAATCTAACAAACATATTCAGTGGTCTTGGAAATTAGGGGAAAGACTCAAACTACAAGTTTTCATTGCAAGAAGAGATCATTTTGAATAGGTATGGTGAATTGTAAATAATTGTTTTAATTCACAAGCTTTCAAATCATTTCATTGACTTATGTTTTATGATATTCCTACAACAATATCTCTCTCATAGACAACATTTAATTTCACAAGAAAAAATCCCTACTTCACATCTAAACAAGTCTCATATTCTCCATACAAGATTAAGTATGCAATGTTAACTAATTTACATTTGCACATGAGTATATTTTGATTTCACAGAATTATGGCATAGATGAAGTTATCTCTTGAGACTCTTCAATTTTTTTTAAAAAAACTTTGAAGTAATCATGGGAGAGGGTCCATATTGAATAGTTCACCAAGTTGTCCATATTCGCTATACAAGATGAAGTATGCAATGTAGACCAATAATCATTTGCACATGAATATATTTTGATTTCCCACAAGGATGTCATAGATGAGGTTCTCTATTGAGACTCTTCAATTTGTATAAAAACCTTGGAAGCATTCGTGGGAGAGGGTTCATATTGAATAGCTCACCAACTTGTCCATGCTCTCTCCTTCATGCTAGATTTAGCATAACATGCCTTTGAGGTTGACAGGGATGCCTCTACCTCAATGATTTCTCCTTTTTTTGAGGGATTTGAAACCTCCTCATTGTGTAATTAGTCAATTTGTTCTCTTAGTAGTTAACTTGTAACTTAATGAGTGCAATTTATTCAATTTATTCCCAAGACATCCAAACACCAACTTGTGTCTTCCCTTACAACTAATGTGGCATATTACATGTAATGTCATCTCGTCTGAAGGTGTTGGAAATGAAGAATATTTCACTCATCTTATTTTGACATCTAATACTTTTTTAACACAAAGGAAGTCATAGGGCCTATAGCTGTAATACCTGCAAAATTGACTCTCTTTACTTAACTCAAATAGAGTATAGAAATGAAACTTTGGTTCGAACATAAAGAGAAACCTTTAATCAACGTTTATGTATCAACGCCAATAATTACCATACTAACATATTTGTAATTTAGTTAATTATGTTGGAATGCGTCATGTTTCTTGTATAATGGAACTAATACCTTAGTATTGCTTCTTATGCAGGGGTAGACCTCATAGTTTTGGTAAAGAAACTTTTGAAGATGGGAAACTCACGTAACAGAGCAAGAAAAACTAGAAGGAATATGCCCATTGAAAAGGAAAATGAGGTAAGAGAAAAGGCCAGGTTGGCAATGGAGAGAGTGAGACATGGTCTAGACATTTCCACTGATACTGTGACCGATCCTAACAGAGTTGATGACATAACAACCTCTACTTTAGAACCACGGGTGAAGTGGTTTCATCCAATAGATGCAACTCAAGTTTCAACATCAACATAGTCTCCAACCAACAATCCATCAACGAACCATGTTGAAGCTCTTGAAGACATAGGTATATTGAGAGACGCTGAGTATGAATTGTTGGACCTATGAGCAATGATTAATTTTCAGTATATCCAAGAAGACCACAACCATGTCGAGCACACTCCCAATATGCATCGACATGTGAATGAAGCACTACAACAAAGAAGCCCTGGGATCTGTAGCTCATGTCCACCTTCCCTACCTTGACTGTCTACAGTAACAAAAGGACTCCTAGGCATATCCATGTGGATGAAAGTTGTCTATCGGGCCTTGGAGGTAAGTTTCCCAAACACACTATTGATTGGCAATGTAGCAAATTAATGAAGGAATATTTTGAATCCAATGGCGATGCAGGTAAATGTCAATTATTACTATGTTTGTTAAAGTGAAATTGTTTAGTTGTTGTTAGGAGAATTCTGGGCATAAAGATGGTTAGAATTTCAGAGGCGAACAATCATATTGTTAGAAATATCCAATATGATTTTAATGTGATTGGGAAGACGTCCTGTACTAAAGATATTTGTGAGGCTCGTCGTGTGTTATCAGAATCAGTTGTAAGCAAGTCCACATGGAAACATTGCCTCCTTTCACACACTTTTCAGATACTTAAATTAAATAGAAAAACTATTTTGAAGTACTATGTTATAAGAGAAAATATGCAGACTCCAGGTGGAAAAGATTGTTGGGATTTTGTTGGTAGGTTGCCTCGTCGAGATATGAAGCTAATTGATGATGTTAAGGACTTAGTAGAAAAGTTATGGCATGATCATACCATACCTTCATCTAATAAAAGAGATGTGCTAAAGTTGAGAAAAGGTTCTACTGAACGTGAACCCCACATCAAACACTTCCTTGACACAACACAGACTGAACTCTATGAGAGATTTAGGAATGAGCACACACAATTGAACCTAGGCCAAAGGTCCTTTGAGAAATCTAAACCATGGTACGTTGGTATATGCATTGATCGAAACACATGATTTTTATGACACATATAAACATATATTTTCTTATTTGCATACTAACCTTGAGTAGGGCTGCAATGAATCCATAATACCACCGAATGCATCAAGAGATTTTATCGTTAGCATCATGTGTCCAAGGCATGAAGGACAAAAATTCTATGGAAAATCATGTCTATATGGGAATTTTTCCAGGTGCAGTGGGTTTGCTCTTTTGAACCGTTGCATTCATGGAAGCGATGAGCATCAATTTGGAAATATAAGCGTGGAGACGCAGAGCTTCAAGTATGTAACCTATCAATCAGATAGTGCGAAGGAAAGTAAAAATATTGCATTGGTGAAGTCACAGGTGCAAATGATTATTGCATGTTTTTCCTCTTACATGTTCAGTTTCTACATATACATTCTTTAAAGGTCACATTCTAATACGACCCTTGTTTCCATGGAAAAAGGTATGAGTATGTGACTTTTTTATGGAGTTCTACAAGAAAACCGAGCAGTATGTTCAACATGTGCATGTAGCACGACGGCAGGATGAGCAGTACAGAAAATGCAGGGACAACTTTCCCATTGGGACCATATTGTCAATTGTGAATTTTGCAGAAAACTACACCCCTCAACCACAAAATGAAATTCAGAGTCAATACTACCATTTCGACCAAGTCAGCATCATGGTACATATTACATATAGGCATGGCCGTGAGAGCAGCATTAACAACAGGATAATACAGAAGGAGACAAACTTTTACATAAGTGATGACAAATGCCATGATCTGCATTATGTGCAACACTGTTTTCGAATTTTCTATGATCAGCTAAAGGAGGGAGATATATAGATGGATCAACATTGGAAATGGTTAGATGGTTGTGCAGGCCAATTCAAAAATTCCTGAGTCTTCCAATGGATGAGTATGTTACATAAGACTTATAATGTGCTGCATATATGGAACTACTTTAAGACTGGGCATGACAAAGGTGAGCATGACGGGGTTGGTGCATGCATCAAGGCCGCACTATGAAAGGAGGAGATGAGGTTTCCAGAAACCCCCATATCAAAGATGTAGAATCCATAGTTCAATAGTGCTCTGCAACAATGTCAGATCGAACTAAAGTGCAACATACATCAACAGGGGTAGGAAGGCCAGTCAAGAATTTTTGGCATGTGGTTGACATAGATCGATCACCTTCCTATAGTTGTGGCACAATACAAGGAACACGTGGATTTCATTCGGTTCGAAGCTCAAACAACCCCCTATTTGAAATATGGACGCAGAAACTTGCTTGCTTTTGCATCCCTTGTAACAATGGTGAATGGGATGAATGTGAATGCATGGATTGGGTTGATGATTGGGATCATGTGTCACTTGCAGTAGAACCACATGTAGTCAGTGAAACAACCCACTTAGAGGAGAGCCAATCAGTGATTTTGATATACTATGACCATATCTCAGATCTTGTACAACCAGGACACATATATGCAGTTGTTTCCTCGAAAGACAATGAATGGGGCACGGATTATTTGTTGGCACGATGCATTCGAGGTAAGCAAATCCTGAACGTATCATTGATTGATGATTAAGGCAATGAATTTCCTATTGGCTCAATGGTGGTTGAGGGTGAATATCTTACACTAGATGGGAAATCAAGAAGAACTAGTGGGCATGTATTCATGGATTACAGACTAGGTTCTGTGGTCTATCACTTCACAAACTTGATTGTTGGCATGAAAGGCTAGTCCTGGGGGCTAGCAGGTGGAGGAATCGATTGGACCTCAGGGCTGGTAGGTGGAGCAATGGGCTGGAAAACCTGCTCTGATGCTAGGGTGGATGGCATAGCGGAGGATATAGCCACATTGACATTGGCGTGGACTGGAGTTGGAGAAGTGGTGATGTACGACAATAAACACCAACTGGCTGTAGAATGGAACGGGCCACCCTGGAAGAGGAAACAAAAGTGGTGGGGGAATATGGGGGAGGGGGATGAGGTCTACGATGGGGTGAAGGGATGGGTGAATGTGGATGGATGGTGTAATGTGGTCAGAGGGGGAAGGGTGGAAACATGGGAAACTACAAGGGCGAGGGGGGGGGGGGGGGGAGGGGGGAAAGAGGGGGGGGGGGGGGGGGGGAGGGGGGAAAGAGGGGGGGGGGGGGGGGGGGGGAATGAGCAAATGTTGTGATGAAGATGGGGGAGCTGGATGGAAGTGTGGTGGTGGATGGGTTGGGTGGGGGGGAGTGAGCGAAGGCTGTGACAAAGAAGGGGGAGCTGGATGGGAGGCAAGGAATGGATGGAATGGGGTGGGGAGGGATGCAGGGAAAGGGACATGTATGCCAGGGACTACACCTGGCATATATGGTGGGAAAAAGGCAGTCAGTGAAGAGATAGTGACACCGACGTGCCTATGTAATCTGACCTACATACATATTCATGGCCTCATATACTAGTACATAAAAAATATAACTATACAAATCCAAGGCATCAAAACTGAAATTAAATTTATACTTTATTACAAGATACCTGCTCACGAGGGGATCTGTTGATCCACGGCGTGGATGGTTGGTCACTCAGTCCTGCGGACACCTATTCATTTGCACAAAAATATTTAGATTCAATTACTAAATATTAACTACATTGGATGACAAGATTAACTACTAACATTAAATTTAATTACTGAAAGAAAAATACTTGTGTGTATGGTGTCACGATGTCCTCTACAACTGCCATGGATCCAACTAGGTTGAAGGAACCAACGTCCTCCCACCCAGGTGTTGGAGACTCAACACTGAATAGTTGTACATTAAAAACAATCAAGTCATCAACATCTGATTCTAAGATAAATTTATTATAAATTATGAGATTGCATAACATATAATCAATACTTGAACATTAAAATAAAACAATAACTAACCTAGTGTAGGTAGATCTATGTGGCATGCTCCTCCATGGGAACCTGCCATGGATTCCCACAAAGAGAACAACAATGTGGCACTGGTCCCATCTAGATGAATGGATCATCTTGGCTACCACCTATACCTGCTCTCCCTGGCCCACCACCAGTAGACCATGCAAAAGTGTGTCTCTCGAGGTGGTCGTGTTCGCTCTACGAGGACATAGCCACAAATGTTGTATGCATGAGAAGGTGCCTTGTAGCATGTCTGATGGACTCATGGATCTCATCTAGCCCACTAGCTAACCTAGGGGGTTGAGAAAGTGGGTTAGGCTCTCGCCTAGGTGCAGGAGGTCCTCTGAGTGGGTTCCGATGGGCGTGAGGTCGATCTTGGGCTGAGCCAAAACCGACGCCTTGGAACTCGATGATGTCGAAGTAGTTCACATGGAACCCTAACACAAACTGATCCCACAGTTTCTTGAGAAAATACCGTGGGACCTCGACATTGTTGCATGGAGGCTTGTCAAAAACCATGAACCATCTCTTCATCCAGTTATCTCTCCATGGCTGGTAATTACACCAGTCCATGCAAACTCGCCTCTTCCTCACGTTTGGAGGTTGGCATGTCCTCAGATGTGTAAATTTGCTCCACAGTTGGGCTTTTTTCATATTCATGTGTTTATATCCTCTTTGGATATACCAGTGCTATAATGCTCTCTCATTCAAGCCCTATATTTGCTCAGAATGGTTATCTCACTATGGGCAACGTTGATAGATTCTATTATGTTTTGTAGTGATGTGGTGAGGGAAACTTGAGAGGGTTCCCTTGTGTTATTCAATTCATCACTCAAAATTCTTAATTGGTTTAAATCCCCGTGTAATTCATCTTCAAGGTTTTCTTGGTTTAATTCGAGGTTTTCTTGGTTTAATTCAGAGTTTGGGTCCTCTGATTGGTTTGTTTCATTCCTTTCTTGGGATGGTTCATTGGTATTTGTCATTGTGTTTAGGTAATTTGTACCTGCAATATCAAATTTTTCCCATTTCAATTGATTTTCAATTTTTTTTAAATATGTATTTTATTTGAAAAAAAATAAAAAACATTAAAATAAACAAAAAAAATTGCATTCCTACTCTATTTACCTTACTCCAACATCGTTTTAGGCAAGTTGGACAATTCCGTTGAGCTCCTTGGGGGTCATTTTTGTCTCCTTGGGGAGTCGTTAACGCCTCCTTGCGCGGATGGGGACTTCACTTAGTGAACATCTCACATAGCACATGCGATCATGGGATATTAAAGAATACCCTTAATTTCCATAGATATTGACCCAAACTCTTTTTTGTTGAAACCCCCTCCCAATACTTAAAACCTCCTCCCCACCCGTTTTTATACCTCAATCCTTATAAACCACCCTACCCACCCCCACCTTAAACCCCTCATCCCCCCAATACCTGTAATATATTGGTTCAATTTTTAATAATTTTAAAACCCACAATATGAACTAACGTGATAGGATATTGGTCAACAAATGAAGCCCCCGTGCTTGCGCGCTGGTGGGTGCGTAGTAAACAAAACAATTGTTCACTATTTTTTTTTTGTTTTTCTTAACACAAGGATGTGCATGCGTCCCTATGTGCGATCGCAACAAACACGCACACACATCCACATACACATGCACAGATAGGCATGTGTGCATCATTAGGGGCGTGTGCGCACTCTTATTGTCCACCCTAGCAATCTGGCATGGAGGTTCGCCACTATCGAAGCAGGAGCGTGTGCGCCCATCTAGGAGGTGTGTGCGAGTTGTTGTTTTGACCCGCTTGCACACTCCCATTGCATCATATTTGGGTAGCAAGTTCTTGCAGCCGCCCTTCATTCAAGGTGTTATTGATCACTTATGTAAGCTCTTAACAAAGAGAAATATCAAAACTATTTTCAAACCTCACAAAATCTTAAGCAAATTTTTTGAAGTATCAAAGGCATATCTGACCCCATTCTTTCCCAAGGTGTCTACCAGATTCCTTGTTCCTGTGGCAAATCCTACATTAGACAAACCATTTGTTCTATCCAAGCCTGCCTAAAAGAGCACATAGCCGACACCAATCACAATCGCATCTTTCAATATTCCATTGTAAATCACTCTTTCAAATCTAAACACCTCATATGCTTTGATCATACCAAGGTCCTCGCTCACACTTTCCATTACTCCTCTCGACTTATTTGCGACGCCCTTGAAATAGAAAAAAATCCTAATAATTTTACTCGTGAAAATGATTATAACCTAAATCAAACATGGAAACTAATAATCCATCATTTACACCGAGCTTAGTCTTGAGTGTGGGTCCAAATCCCTTCCCTTCTTCTTTTCATGCACAATTTTTCACTTTATTTTTATCTTTTGTTTTCTTATTGAATTGTTTTCTAAACTTCTTGTTTTCTTCTAGTCCTAACTGAACAACCCCCACCCCTTCTTAGCTTATTTACCCTTTTCTTCATGCAATTTTAGTTCTCCTAGTATTGTATTTGATTATAATTAATTAATTAAATTCACTTATTTTATTTAGTTAACTTTTGATAATAATAAAATATCCCTCTTGGCTTCCCCTTTATTTTAACAACCTTTTCCAAATTCTTCTTGTTATACTTTTGTTAAAAATAATATGAACTAGGTTTATTTTATTTTATTTTTGTTTTAATAATTAAATTAAGAAATTTATAAAAATCCTTAAATTTCTTCTCTTTATTTTATTCTCATTTATTAATTTATTATAATTTCTCTTTATTTATTTTATTATCATGTATTAATTTATTATAGTTTCTCCTTTCTTTTACATAAAATTAAAAATTAGATTTTCTTTTATCTTGAATATTCTCATTTATAGTTTTCAATTGTTAAAGGCTATTTTTCCATTACTTTATTTATGAAACCTAATCCTTTCATCATCCATCCACTTCATTATGATTTTATGAAGATACGTAAAGAGTTCACCTAAAACGTAAGACTAAAAACTCCAACAAAAGCTTTGACACAGTGATCTTAATAATTTAAATAACAACTTACACCATTCAAAATTGCTTTAAAAAATTTGTGTTTACTCTTTATAATTATCCTTCGGAGTTCATCTCCATGATTGAATAAAGTCAATGAAACTAATGTCAGCTACGTTGCAAGCCTTTATAGCCATTCTTACATATTCACGGGGAGTTTAGCTAAAAAAAATTCAGCTCTATAGTTAGGGTTTTTATTCTTCTTTTCTTGGTGCTCCCCTGTCACTCTCTCAAATCAATTAACAAAAGGTCAAAAGAAAATAGTTGCTTGCTTAAACTTAGACAGGGACTAATAACATCAAATAGACCATATTTGTATGGTTCATCCCACTTCATAAAGTTTGAATGTAAGGTTTAAAGAGATGAGACAAAAAACGACCCTCTTCATTGAACAGAACAGGTGTTATGAGGATCAACCTACTCATCCCACGGTAATGTACACACTTCCAATGGCAATTGTTGGTTAGCTATGAATTCACTTCACAAGTAGTTTTTCTTAATGTTATTTTCACATGTTTATAGCATCAGGATGAAGAGTCATCCGTACCATACTTTAGTGGGATTGTTGATGTTGTGGTCAATGCTGCATCTACAATAGGGATAAGTCACACTGAGGTACATCTCCTTGAATATTTGTAATTGTACATTTCATTTGTATTGTTTATGGACATGCACGATGTCTAACTATTTTATCATTTGGTGAATGTAGCCACACCCTGGTCCATTAGTGCACACAATCGAAGTTGATGTTCAACCTATGGCTTCTCTTACTACCTAACATTCCTAGCATAATCCCCTACAAATGGTTTTTTCGATGAGATGTTCATTTTTTACATCATTGATTACTACTTTCTCATTCATGTACATGTTGATAATTCTTGACATAATTGACATATTTTTTTAATTCACAGAGAAGCATTACAGAGAGATTCTCTGCAAGGAGGAGGACAACAGAGGCACATATACCCCCGACGGATGTAGTGAGTCTTTGTTTTATTAACAATTGAGTCATATTTTAAATTT
The DNA here is from genome assembly GCA_001517045.1 of Pseudotsuga menziesii. Taxonomy (NCBI): domain Eukaryota; kingdom Viridiplantae; phylum Streptophyta; class Pinopsida; order Pinales; family Pinaceae; genus Pseudotsuga; species Pseudotsuga menziesii. Next base: position 451,052 of record LPNX010698882.1, read on the forward strand.
TCAAACTTTGTTATTGCTGGACAATACTAGTTCAGTTACCTAATCAAGAAATATTGTCATTGATTTGCAGTCGCCAAAGATGCATAGTGGTCGTAGACAGACACGAAAAGCATCAAGGTCTGAGAAAAACAAGAGAAGGTTATATTTTTTATGTGTTAGTCCAAGACAAATATGTATTTTTATGTACAATCTGGAGTTAGAGTATAGGAGCGCGGTCCAGGACAAATGTAATTTTGTTTGCACATGTACATCAAATATGTTTTTGATACATGTACATTGATAGGCCATAAATGGGCCTTCTATTTTTGTATTATAACTTTCATGATATAAAAAATATTTCATATCAAGGCTCTTGAGATCTTTATGGTTCAGTCTTTTAAGTGTGATTATACACGTGTGGCCAAGAATGTTTCTATGTGTAATGTTCCCAATTTTTTTATAAATTTTACAATTGCATGGAGATATCAGTTATAAATTTGAGAACAATGCACAATTACAATATTACGTAATGACAAAAATGTACATTTTAATTGTTTTTTACCATGATCCAATTTCATATACAATGTTATATTAACAATGTTAAATTGTGTTCACAAAGTTGGAACATACCTAATACACATAAGCACCCAACACAGCTAAGCAATTGATCCAACTAGGTGGAATACAGAAGCACCTTACCCACATAACAACCTAACAAACTTTTAAAGGATGCACGAAGTTGACACACCTAAGTGATGCATCTATGTGGTCTACATAAATAAAATTAGTGTTTGGCATGATGTCTTTCATCTAACGAATACATGAGACACACATCAAACCTAAAAGTATTTGAGTATTATAAGGTTGATTCAAAATAATGGTTATGACTATATCCTGCACATTATGTATGTCCTACACATTATTTTATCATTTTGTTAATGTACATGGAATTTGATGAATGGCCTCGAGTAACAACTTTGAAAGAGATGAAAGTTGTGTGTGATTTTATTATAGTTTAAATTGATTAGAGAAGTACTATTCTTAATCTTGTTTTATAAATTCATGTTTATGGAATATTATTTGAAGCATTCATAGCATGAATATATATATATTTTGTAACAATGGCGTAATATGTTGGCCACTTGTTTCTAAACATAAACATGTTCCATTACATGGTTACTGATGCAATGGCATTGTCTCCTCCCGCATTTCATCGTACAAATGCTCACATCTCTTGGATGACCTAGCTAACTTAATATGAGAAACAACCGTCTTTTGAGTTTCTAGTCCCATGAATGATATGAGATCCTAAGATCAATTCACCTCCACATAGAGATTGACAACTCTTTTCGCCTTGATTAAAACAAAAACAAAGAATATTTATTGCTTGACAATGATGGGAAATAAGTCATGATCAACACCTCACAATAGGTAAAATAATTCTCGACAGCTGCACATGGAATAATAGTTTGCAACAAGTATTTTTCAAGAGGGGAAGATCTATAATCACCTTCAATCTGACCTATATGTGCAAAAATTTCACATTCACTTACTGAGCAAAACCCTAGTTTCCAAAATTGACAAAAAAAATGATCCCTTGTCCATGGAACCAGAGTAGAGGGCCACTCTAGCACTATCCCGATGTCCTGAATCCAACAGATCCGACGGTTCATCGATCCGAGAAATGGTCATCAATCTATGGAACGTTGAATCCCACCTCCTACAGGCTTTGAGGGACACATGTTGAATCCCTAACCGATGCATAGAATGAAAACCGTGCATCAAAAAGGACTTTCGGTGGTTTGTGTAAGTGTGTTTAGGCAGGTTTCATGTGGGAACACTAGCCACGCGTTCACGATCGAGGAATTTCCAAAGCCGACCCCTATGTGCAGAAATTAGACATTCACTTACTCAACAAAACTCTAGTTTCCAAAATTTACAGAAAAAATGATCCCTTATCCATGGACCCAAATTAGAAGGCCACCCTAGCACTATCCCGATGTCCTGAATCCAACAGAGCCAACGGTTCGTCGATCTAAGCAATAGTCATCATTCTATGGCACGTTGAATCCCACCTCCTACAGGCTTTCAGGGACACCTGTTGAATCCCTACCCGGGGCATAGAATGGAAACCATGCATCAAAAAGGGCTTCTGGTGGGTCGTGCAAGTGTGTTTAGGCATGTGTTATGTGGGTAAGCTAGCCACACCTTCATGATAGAGAAAGATGCGAAGTTGACCCCCATGTGCAAAAACTTCACATTCACTTACTGAGCAAAACCCTAGTTTCGAAAATTGACCGAAAAAATGATCCCTTGTCCATGGACCTAGATTAGAGGGCCACCCTAGCACTATCCCTATGTCATAAATCCAATGGAGCCAACAGTTCATTGATCCGAGCAATGGTCATAATTCTATGGCACGTTGAATCCACCTCCTATAGGCTTTCAGGGACACCTGTTGAATCCCTACCCGGGGCATAGAATTGAAACCGTGCATCAAAAAGGGCTTCCAGTGGGTCCTGACATATTTGAATGACTGCAAGTTCACTTCATGTATCCCAAGTTCATGCTCATTGGTGACATGTATGCATTTATCCAAAAATGCCATTCCACCACACCTTGGGCATGTCCCATCTATGCAAGGCCTTTGATAAAATGTGCAACCTTCTGTCCTTCTACACAAGATGCTATGGATAAACTCTCTAGATGATGTCGGTGGCAATGTAGTTGAGCATTCTTGCACAATAGTGTTATGCAAAACACTCAATATATGTATATATGTTTCATAATAATAAGTGTACTCAATGTGATATCGACAACAACATGTGTTACGAGTTGTGTTTATTTTAACATACCATGGTTTGCTTTTCTCGAAGGATCTTTAGCCCAAGTTAAGTTCATTATGTTCATACCTAAATCTCTCATATAATTATGTTTGTGTCATGTCAAGAAAATGTTTAATGTGGGGCTCATGATCCCTTGAACCCATTCTCAATTTTAGTACATCTTTTTGGTTGGACGAAGTTCTACTATTGTCACACCAAAACTCTTTCACCAGTCCCTTTACCACATCAATGAGCTTCATATCGGAGCGTGGAAACCTTCCAACAAAGGACCAGACATCTGTTTCACCAGAGTCAAGTTGCTCTCTTCTAGAACAATACCTACGGAGTGCTTTGATATCCAATCCTACAAGTTTGGATGTAGGCTAAAGAAGGTGAAGGGCCCTAGTGCTTTTGTTCATGATTGATTATGACAACACATGGCGAGCTGCATTGCGATCCTTTGAATGAGATTTCTTTCCAATATTACAAATGCATCTAACAAACTTCTGATAACATAAGAACTTGGTTCAGAATTGTTTATCATCATTATCCTTAAGTTTTTCCTAACAACAGTCATAGACCTAGATTTTAACAACGATATAAATAATCTACATTTATCTCCATCACATTTAGAATCAAAATAGTTGACAAGTATCTGTTGAGCTTGATATGCAATACTGTGTTTAGACAGCATACCTTCAAGCAAACCAATGAGACTTTCATCGATTTGTATATGTTTTGGAGTTCTTCGGCATGAATTTGCTAATGGAGGTAGGGAGGTTGGAATTGCACCTTGTACCATATCACCCGATCGGTCTGGCATTTGAACATGAGCTTCATGTCCTTTCGTGTCTTCCTAATGATCGGATGGTGGCAATTAGAAATCCTCTTGAGTGGTATGAACAACACTATCTTCTTCAAGCATACCTTTGGCATTCAATGTCTCTCTAACTTCATCACTTGTATACCCACATTCAATTAAATCTGCAAAGGTTTCAAGTGGCCTTGATGTGCACCTACGTTTTACTCCTTGATTAGTGCCATGCAGTGCTCGTTCTTCTAGTGATATGGTGACTGAAGACCCCTCAAGCGAATGCTTTTGTCTTTCTTTATCTAGATTGGTAGGAAGAACTATGGCATCCTCAACAACCAGAATTGGTTGAGTGTCCATAGAGTGTCTTCGATTGGTCATGTCATTTCTTTTCTTCTCTCTAATTTCTTCAAGGATTTCATTGGGTATTTGCTTCCTTGCTGATTTTCTTGCTCGATTGCGTGAGTTTCCCATGACCACAATGATCAATGATATATATGGTTTCCTTTGCTAACTCCTCAATGGGAAAGTACCCAAGCTTGGTTTCTTTCTTATTCAATTGTGTCTAGATACTCAAAATAGGGGGAAGATTGGAAAGAATGTTGGCTTTGATAGCTCCTCAATTCCAAGAAAAACAATGGTAGAGATGCTCTATGGTGCTCCTCAAT
>LPNX010698882.1:460334-485334 GCA_001517045.1 Pseudotsuga menziesii
TGGTGATGATGATGGTGATGATGATGATGACGATGATGACAATGAGGATGATGATGATGATTTTGATGATGATGATGATGATGATGGTGATGGCGATGTCGATGATGTTGATAATGTTGATGTAGGGGGGAGAGAGGTAGGAGGAGGAGGGGAGTTAGAGATAGGGAGAGGAGGATGGGGGATTAGTAAGAATTGGGTGGAAGAGGGGGAATGTTAGTTGTAGGGGGTGACCTGTGGATGTGTGATGTGGGTGTCTGTGTATGTGAGAGAGAGAGGGTTGGGGAATAGATAGTGGGGTGGGGGATAAGTGTAGTTGGATGATTTGGGGAGAAAGAAAGAGTGGAGAGAGAGGTTTTAGGTGTTAGGAGTGAGAGAGAGGTGCTAGGGGGATGCATGTGTGTGTGAGAGAGGAAGAGAGAGAGAGAGAGGAGGGAAGGGAGGTTTAGGGTGGTGGGGTGCTAGGAAGAGAGAGGAGGGGGGGTTAGTATGAGTTAGGGGGAAGAGGGGAGTCAAGGGGGGACATAAAATAATAAAAGGATTGGTATAATTAAGAAAACAAGCACTCATTGTAGTATTTAAAAATGCACTCCCATTTTTCATAACTAAAACACGCTCCCATTTTGATTAGCTAAAATGCGCTCCCATTTTGCTTAGCTAAAACCCACTTCCATTTTGCTTCACTACAACGCGCTCCCTTTTTGTTTAAATTCAAAAATCTATTCCCTCCAAATGATAAGGCCAAGCCTCCAACCATGCTTTCATGGAATTCTTATGCCTACATGTATGCTTCGTACTTTGCTTTAGATTCAACATGCTTATGCCTTGGAGTATGATAAATCATGGTTAATTTAGCATTATATCCAAATTTTCAATATACATGTGTTTAGCGGTTTGTTTGATTATGATGCACACCTCCATTTTTTATGAGATTTTAGAAATAGATATGGTTTTTTGTGCAGACTCTGAATATGTAAATTTTAACAAGAATACTTATTTTTTTCTATTTTTTTCTTATTTATCTTCTGTCATCACTCCTCAACTCAAAAAACACACTGTTAGTGTTTCATCCATATCTCTTTCGTTTCTCAACCATTTAAAAAAATTTGTATGGTGCACTAAAGAACACCAACATCTACATGCTATAAAAAATCCATTTCCAAATAATTGCATTAAGACATTCAAACGCTGCACCCACAATTGACGTACCGTTTTCGAGGTTTGATCTCTTAGATAATTAAAAAAAAATTAAAATATTATTTTTATCATTGGAAAAAGAGTCGTGCACTATTACCATATGTTCTCTATATGTATACCAGTTTTCACAAGTTTATTCCATCATTTAGACACTCAGACGTTGCACCCACAAAACATATACCTTCTAATTTGTCCCGAAAATAAAAAGTGTCCGTTAAAAAATATCTAACTTTAGATAGTTAACAACATTTTCAATAGAAAAAAATTATATATTTGGAAAGGTCATTCAATTTCCTACATTTATTTATTTTTACTCATCACAAGATTCATTGTGTAAGAGTCTCAAAATATCCATGCAGGTTGATGGATGTCTATTTTTTCAATTTTGTATTGCATCTAACGCGCCAAAAGAGACCCTCAACTTTATGGACTCACCCATATATACACTCCAAGCCTAGTGTATATAGTGTGTCAAATGGCTAGAGTGCACATGCGTGCTAAAGAATTTAATATGTAACTCAATATCGTGGAAAAACTTTACTTTGAAAAAACAAAGGATAAGGATTCACTCAAGGAAATGTTATCACATATAGTAGTTCTCACTCCTCCCCCTACCTTGAACCCCAACTCCTCCTCCTCTCTTGCTCTCTCCCCTGTTTCACTCTCTCTCATTGCCATAATATTTCACCTACACCTAACCCCACCCCTATCTCTCTCCCCCAACCCCCTAACGCCCTACTCTCTCTCTCTCTCTCTCTCTCTCTCTCTCTCTCTCTCTCTCTCTCTCGCATGCACACACGCACGGCTGCACAAACACACACACACATCCCTACACCTACCCATACCACTAATCCTCCTCCTCCTCTCTCTCTCCTCTCTTGTCCCTAACCCTTATATACACTAGTGTATATACCAGTATACACTAGTGTATATACACCAATATATATATATATACTTCCTCAATCCACAATAGAAAGAATTGAATTGAATTTAAAAGGGCTCAACATGTCACTTACAAGTAATTGAATTGGGGTGGGGAAAGAAGGTAACAATCACTCCTCCCAACCACCCAATACAATACATACAAACTAGTATATACACTAGTGTATATACCAAGTTACAGTATTATTAGTGTCTACACTATAATATATACATCGGTATTCACACTTGTGTATATACAAGTATATACGCTAGTGTATGTACCAATATATATACACTAGCGTATATACTAATGTATTCTAACTTCCCTCTCAATACTAGTTACTATATCGTGACACATGTAATACCTACACCTAACCTCCAACCCTCTCTTTCTCCACCAACACCCTAACTCCCCGGCCTCTCTCACACTCTCACTACCCCTACATACACGGTATTGTGCTAAATAATTTCTTTTTTGAGGCTTTTAACAAGGATTCATGTGAACCAGGTTGTATTTATGATATATATGATATATACACTAGTGTAGTATAAATCCACTAGTGTATATACCCACTTTATTGTGTTATTAACAAGGATTTATGTGAATGAGGTTGTATATACTAGTATATACACTAACTTGTATATATAATGACCTATACACTATAGTGTATATAAAACCTTTCATTTTATTTGTAATTTTGTTTTTGTAGTTTCCATATTCTAATTATTTAATTGTTGTTATTCAAATAAACCAAAAGCTAAATTTTTAATAAATATAAAGTCATTTTGTATGCTAAAGAGAGACTTATTTTCTAATCCTTATAAATATAAACTTAGGATTTGATTTTTCATTCTGGACCATAGCTCATGGGTTCTAAGGATATGTATCCAGATTCCTTGGTTTCTAGATTTTAATTCAGAATATGATATATCCTAAGTCCCTATGTCGGTTAGATTGCTCCATTTACCCTTTATTTTTTGGGATGACGAAACCCTCAGGGATATTGGGAACAAGTTAGGCATGTTTTGACAAAGCATAACCAAAGGAAAACACTTTTCCTTGTGCTCAAACTTGTGTGGAAGTTGAATTGGAGACAAGTTTGTTGGGAGCTTTGTAAATCAATCTGAAGGGGTGGTGTTATAAGCAACCCCTAGACTATGAGAAAATTCCATTTAAAAAAAAACTATCCTAAATATTAAACAATTTAGCAATCCTATACACAATGGATTGACGTTGAGAAAGTTCATAATAAAATCCATAGTCTTTCTAAGAAAGAATAACAATTCCCCTTCTAATCAATAGGTTGGTTTTAAGTGGGTTCATACCAAGCATTGAAGCCCTTAGAGCAAGGAAGCACATCATACTAAGGTACTACATGATGAATCCTCCAAATTGATCCAAAACATATTGAAAGTTTAGATAGCGAATTTAGAGGAAGCGATGAAGGGAAACAATGAAGAAAAACAAGAAGAGTTAAATTCCAACAAAATGATACAGTCCTTCTCAACCCCAAGTGGAATTAGAAGAGGAGGAGGAAGTTGCAATGGTTGAAGTTGAAGAAGAAGAGGAAGAAGATGTAATAACAAAGGATGAAGAAATTGAGAATGAAGAAGCAGAGGAGGAAGGGGAAAGAAGAAGGGGAAACAAAGAGTGATTTTGAGGAAGCATAGCACAACTCAAAGGAAGTAGTGAAGGATGATGATGATGTGTAGGTTTTTGCAAAAATACTCAACTTATCTTTTGACTATGACGAAGTTTTGAAGAAAAGAAAGAAAGTAGAGAATGATAGAATTGGCATTGCCTTTGTTGAGCTAATAAAGAAAATTCAACAACCATTCCCTGTGTTGTTTGAGGAAGGAAATCTAGCTAGAAAGAGCATGAAAAACAACCTTGGATGGTATTCTAACTCCGTAGGATAGCTCTCATGTATTGATTTTGTGTTTAATGATAATAATAATTTAAATCTTTAAGGTCATAACCAAGATAGACACCAATTTGGTGTATAAGACCCCCTCATTTATGGGGCAAGGACCCCCTTTACATAGCGATTTAACTACTAAAGTCTACAGAGTTATACATACCCTACCCCCTCCAAATTTGAACCTATGACCTTCTAGGAAAAAACACATATTCTTAACATATGCAATTTAGTGTTTGCTAAGGCTTATCCTTCTTTTGACCAGTATTTAAAGAAAATATGTGACTAGAAAGTGGTATATTCATTCCTCCCAACTCTTCAAAGGGAGAAATATTGTTGAAATAGTTACAATCCTCTTTTTTTTGTATTTATCATATATTTGTTTTGAATGTATATTTTTAGTACAAATCTCCTTGGCATTCTAATTATATAAAAAAAATTGTTTCAATATACTACTTAGATTAATTATATTGATAACTTTATATATATATATATATATATATATATATATATATATANGTTATTTTTTTAATACAAACATTGATCGATGATACCCACATGGCATAAAATAGACGATGAATGGGTGTACTATTAAGGGACTCCTTGCGTAAGGTCATCAGTTCGAAACTCCATGAGTGCTTGCAAAAACAAACCCATGGGAGTTTGTTGTCATTTTTTTTTACCTTCGGCCTAGGTTCAGTTCCTTCCCTTTCACGCAACACAGCCCAAGATATTGGACTGACATAGTGGAGCTCAGTTGACGGCACCTACGATATAAATGCAATCTCAACTAAAATATCTTTCCAATGGGTAACTGCCAGAACCAGGTTTCCACAGCTGGGTGGGGGATTTAAGGTCCCTTGGTTTTCTACCAAGGCACTCGACAAAATCTTATGGGTAGGGTGTTTATACTTATTACACATAGTTAAGTTATGCTACACCTCGTCCTTCGATAGGTATTATAACAACAACCCAATGAATCATAGGCATATTCAACAACAACAGTATGGAAAATACATATAAACTTGTTCATACACAAATGCATAAACACATATTCACAATAACATATATGCAATTCAATCACAATCATCATTCACACATTTGACATAGTATCTAATGTGGAAACCCATCCAAGAAAAACCACAAAGGAGCTCTTCATCTTACATGATAAATATATTGCACCTTTGGTGAGTGCACTAAACTGTAGAATCTGTTCTAGATCTTTCTTTGTTTATCTATACATACTTCTTTCTCCTCTCATGCTCTCTGGTCTTATGTCGTTATTCTTTCTCTACTTGACTCTACTACTGATCCGCACACGTCCTAGATCAACCCAATCTCTACTATGACTTCTGCTAATGATCAGCACACAAGCTAGATCGACTCAATATCTACTATGACTTCTACTAATGATCCACACACAGCTTGGATCGACTCAATCTCTACTACTATCCTGCATACTCAACCATAGGGTCTTCAACTCTTCTCTACTACTTCAACACACTAAGATGCTAAAAACAATACAAATAATACTGTCACTAAATTACCATACACTACTGAGACTAACATCAACCGATCCTCTAGATTCTAACCCGCATACATCTTGAGCTCCACCTTTTATAGGTTCCTACATGTTTCTTTCAACCGAATTCATAGATTTATCAAATAGGTTGTCTTTCATATTCTATCAACACATGACAGTAGGCACTAACGACTTGAGTTACAAATATGCTTTCATACATGTGGCTCTCATCGACTCTAGCCGGCTTCGTACCCATGATCTTTCTGGGTTGTCACTTTCTAGCCATTGCACCACTACATGTCTTCTGACATGGCTAACTTCATATTGTCCTTCCTTGTTGCTTTCTTTCCTTCTTTCATTGCTCCTCTTCCGTTGTGGTCTCTCTTCTATCACGGATTCTCTTCTATCGTAGATTCTCCTTCTATCGCGACTTCCTCTTCTATCACAACCTCTCTTTAGTGGCATATTTCCTTAGCTCTTTCTTCTTTATCATCTTACATTGTTCTTCTGTTGCATCTTCCTTTCCTACTACTTCTTCTACCTTGTCTTCCTTCCTTCTATAGTTGCTTCAATTGCAGCTCCTTTTCCTTCTTCTCCTTCTTTCTCTTCTTTCGTCGCAGGTCCTTTTACTTCTTATGACCTAGCTCTTTTACATCCTTAGCCATAATTCTAACTGAATTATACATATCTTTCCCTAGGGCCAATAGGGTTAGATTACTTGGTAATGAGTAATTGAGATGAGAAGTTGTAAATGGAAGGTCGCGAGCTCAAATCCCACGTGAATACTTACTCACAAAATAAAATATAAACATTTATCGACCTCCATCAACGACATTTAGTAACCCCATGACAAATCAAAGCTATATGAAACTATGAATACTAAGCTAATAACATGCAACCCAACGAATTTCATAACCCCATGGAAAATCATAACTGTGTGAAACTAAGAAAACCAAGCTAATATCGTGCAACCCTAGAATAATTGATTGACTATTGACTTATTTTTTTAATCCCTAATTCTCTAGGGAATTATTAACTAAACTTTCCATTATTTAATATCATGAACCTTTTTCAATGAAGTCATGATATTTAATAAGCATTCACGTAATCTATTGGACAATGCCCTTGACCACAAGTCTGTTGGCACTTCAACTTTGAAAACCATAGCTACAGGGAGAGATGTTCAATTCATGTCTCATCTCAAATAGCAGTCCAACCCGAGATTCTAGATGCTGACATGTACTCGAATATTTATTATTTATTTAGTTCGGTAACCAACCCAGTTAGACCTGCCATACGCTGACGAGTACTCGAATATTTATTAATTATTCAGTTTGGTAACCAACCCGACCATGAATCTATCACCTATAATTAGAAATAGGAAAATATTAAAATCACTATATTGCAAGTTTATTATACTAAGCTCAAGAATAATTGAGTGTTTATTATGTTCATCAGCAAATGAAAATATAAACTTACCATTCACAATGAACTGACACAAGAAATTACCCATCCCTTGGAGATTCTGAAGTTGCCTAATTTTGTGCGGGGGAGGAAACCGAATTATTTCATCAACCTTTAACAGATTGACCATAATCCCCTCCTTCAACACAATGAATCTCAATAAGCAACCGGTCCTTACACAAAATATGCACCTTTGAGTCTTCAATTGAATCTGATCACGACTACATCTTTTAAATACCAAATGAAGGTGTGTTGGATGATCCAATCTCTTGTGAGAGTGAGCAGGGAGATTGTCCAGATACACTTCAATAACAGGTTTAAAGTCATAAAAGGAAAAGGTAATTTCCTGCTGAGAAGTAGCTTGGGCATTTTTCGTTAATGTTTTGAATAATAATGGAGATTCTTGAACTTTAAAACTTTTATCAATGATATATTGAGGACCTATAACAATTAACATTTTTCAGGTCAAAAGGCATTCTCGAGTATGCAAAAGTACCCCAAGGACCTATAAATGTGACCTTATGTTGATCCTCAGGTTTAATTTGGATTTAATTATAGCCCGAAAAAACATCCATAAATGAAAAAATATCGTTTCCCCCACACTCATCCAATATCTTATCAATAAATGGTGTGGAAAAATTACCTTTAGGACATGCCCTACTCAGATCTCTAAAATTGGTACACACATGGATGGTCCCCTACTTCTTATCCATGAGAACAGGGTTGGATACCCATTCAGTTAAGGGAATCGAGTAAATGAATTCAGCCTTACGCAACTTCTCTACCTCAGCCTTAATGGCAGGCGCCTTATGGGGATTCACAACACGTAAATGTTTTCGAACAGGTTTAGCATTAGGATACATTTTTTATTTCATGCACAACAATACAAGGATCAATCCCTTGCATTTCTTCATACAATGAAGCAAATATGTCACAAAATTCCTTAAATAGCTCAGTGTATGTTTAAATTTCCGTAGGTGAACAATCAACATCGATGTAAAAGTTCTCTACTTTACGAGGGGTCCGAGAAATGTTGATCAGAATGGTTGGTGATACGTTTGACATGTTCCCTTCGATGTATATACCATGAGAACCTAATGGGACCATGGGATGACCAACTTTCTCACTTAACGTCACCCAGAATTCATCGCGCTCAATCTGTTTGAGCTCCCAGAGGAAGTATGATTGATGATGCATCTCTTACTAGGAATGTTCTACACTAGTCATGGCCTCAATAATAGCTTCATCTAAAGGAAAAGTGTCGGTGAGGCAGTCATGTGATCATGACGAAGTGACCACCCAAGCAGGCAACACTAGGAGATCCTTCTCTCCCATCTGCGAAAAGGAAGGATCACAGTATGATGTGATATCAAGTATGGCTTGTTAGGTGGTCTGCATTGCGGACAATGGCATTTCTACACCAAATGGTGAGGGATCTTCATCCAAATTAACTATAGAAGGGAGAGTCTAAGGATCACTCAAATATGAGGTACAAAATGAGACCGGACTCAAAGGTGATGGAATGCCACCCGGTGTAGAATCAATAGCTAGAATTGGTGCTGAAAAATTAAAGGTTCCCATCAATGAAGGATACATTATGACACCAACGTTCTCAGTTGTTTGCTAAGAATCATCAATTACCAGGATAGTGGGACTTGGTGATGCTGAGGAACCAGAATTATTAAACGAAAATTGATCGGTCGACACAAAATACCGATGACACGTTCGCTTTCATGGCATAAGTTTAGTTATGACCCAATAATAGATTATTGCCAAGCAACGTATCAACCACCTCAACCTTGATCGACAAGGTATTCCCCCCCAGTTGAACCTGAAGAGACAGAATAATTCCATGTGTTCTGAATGAACTCCCATCAAAAGCTAACATCATAGTCACTGATTTAGACAACAAGTGAGGGCCAAGGTATTTCCAATAGGAAAGAGACATCACAAAGGTCGCAGGACCTTCATCGGTAACTGTATGTTTAATAATGTTGTTCAAACACTCCACATGGACTTGAAAAGCCACATGGTAAGTAAAGCAAGGCTAGAGATCGTGAGTCTCAAACCTGATGACACTAGGGCCGTCAAATTTCCAATTTTAGCTTGATTATTGGACTTCACCATCATATTTTCTACCCAAATGTAGTAGTTCCAGTTCAAACCCTTGAACTGAGACAAGCCCAAGAAGAAAATTAAAATATGTATGATGGCATGTTGCATTTCAATAAGCTAGTTGAGGTGAAGGAGAATGAAATAAATGAGATTAAATGACATATTTCCCCACTCAACTTACAAAAGACCACATTATCTAATGAATAAGTCACTCAAGGTTTACCTCCTATCATACAAGAAGCAAGTTAGCCTGCAAAAGAGACAAAGCAGATTGGAAAGGATTCTAAGAAGCAGGACGCAAATACAAAGGTAATTGATGTAATGGATGAAGATACTCCAACCCAGTAGGAAACTCAGCCTACTCAGGAACAAGTTGACAAATACAGTAAGATCAAAGAGTTGCAGGCTTAGGCGAGCCAAAAAGTTGAAAGAATCCTAGAGCTTGAAGGAGACATTAGCAAGAAGGATGATGACATCCACGAATTAGAGGCTGAGGTAAATGAGCTTAAGAGAAAAATTACTAAGCTCAATTTGGATGTAGAAGGGGAATATTTGGTTGGAAGAACCAATCATACCTGGAGTAATATATCCCAACTTTTCATAAATGAGTGGGACCATTGTGAGGTCATCTAAGATGAGTTGGAGACCTATAAAGCAACCAAAGAAGAAGCCAAAAGGGTGGAAACAGAGCTGGGACAGATGCCAAAGAATGCTAAGTAGATAATAGAATATTTAAATAGAAAATTTAAAATACAACTAGAAGAATTAGATATTACAAATAGAACACAATTGATCGAGCTGGATAGACTATTGGTAAAGAAACAAACTTTATTGAGAAGAAGCCAGGTCAATATGAGATCACAGGTTGATGATATAAATGTTTTTAAAAGCATGTTTGACAAACTCATAAATTTTGGGTTAGCACATCCATGGGATGGGAATAAATGTATTATCCCCAAAGAAGAATATAAATATAAGTTGACACATAAAGAAATGAGATACCTCAGACCGATGCATTAGAAGGATTCATAACTAGAAATTTTGGTTATTGACAGGTTAAGACAGTTTCAGATATGGATTTGTTTGAAATGTTGTTGAAGGAGATTGGCCCTATATCATATGAGAGCGGCTGATGCTGAAATATCCCTAGAAGCATTGAAGTCCAATCATATTCCAATGGGAAAAACTCGCATGCAGTGTCAAAATATTCCAAAATAGCATTGCCACCTCAAAGGAAAGCTACAGGGAAGACTTCCAGTGTGTTATAGGGGTAGCTTTTATGCCACCTAGAGGGCAGGTAAATGTTCATATGATGCACCAAATGATGGAGCAAGTAGGCATAACTCTAGCTACTCATCCAGTAAGTCAAGCAATGGGGTAGACAAATATACATCCTAATGTGTACATGATAGGACAAACAACTTAGATAAGAGGCAAAAATAAAAGCGCAAGTAAAAAGAGTTAAAAAGGTAAAAAGTTGCAAATCAGTTAGAGAGTCCAAGTGATAGGGACATACTTATAGGTTTATTGTAAATTACTTAGACTCAACATAATTCAATTACTCTTTAAAATACTATAAAGTGTAACTCAAATTCATTATTCATGGCTAGAAATTTATTAGAGGGACTCTATCAGTTATTGAGCAGATGAACTATTTTGTAATGTGATAATCCTTGTCTAATATTAAGCTTGCAAAGTGCGACAAAGATGTTTTTCCTATGTTTTATGTCTATGTTCATTGTTATCATACTCTTGCATGTCCATGTATTCTCTCATGAGATGTTAATAAAGTTTTCAGTAATAGGTTCAACTCCATATTGTTTCGATGATACTATATATTGATGAATGTTGAAATTGATTGTAGAGATTTCAAATCCTTTCGATCTTTGGTCTAGTTTCAAAGATTTTATGAGATGCAACAATATTTGAAGTTTTCTATTATTGTTGTTTCCATGAATGTCTTGTTGCCTGAAAACCATAAATAACTCATGATTTACATACATTTTGTTTACAATATACGGAATTCTTTAAACCAAAGCTCAATACGTTTATATTGCTTCCATTAGGATTAAAGAAATTCATCCCCCATGCACATCTTATGCCTATTTTGTCTCCATATGCTAAAATTCACCCTCATTATTACCCAAAGTACTATAACACTGTCAAAATTGTTCATAAATCTTTACTTACAAAAAAGTTTCAAGAAATATCACTTTTACATAAAATTCCACATAAATTCAACTCGAAGATCGATAAAAATTGAGTTCTATCATGCTCTGACATGCACTATTTTCAACCTAGTACATCTCAGGGACTAACAGATCTTAAGAAACTCTAAAGGAAAATTCTAAGTAGTAAAATTAAATGAAACAATATGATTCCCTCAAGGACTAGAATTCTTACCTTAAAAAGATTTATGAATCCCCTCTTCTTGTGGACCATGTTCAAACCCTTGCAATAAAGGAAGATGTTTTCTCTTTGGAAGACATAGAGCTTGAGTTGAAGTTGCTCACCAAAGGGAAAGCTAAGGAGATCGAAGGATACCAAGCATAAATCTTAAAAATTAGTGGGCCTATCCTCATCCCTCACATCCAGAAACTCTTCAATTTAGCAATGAAGTAGGGTTTCCCTAAACTCTGGACATAAAGCTTCATTGTTACTATTTTTAAAAGTGGAGATGAAAACATTCCATCTAATTATAGGACGATTATGATGATCCCTATTTTAGCCAAGCTATATGAAATTATTTTCAAAAAGAAGATCAGCATATGGTTAAGAAAGTCATAAAAAAGAAGTAAAATAAAGACAAGATTTAGGAGCTATCATTCAACTATGGTGATCTAAGATTGTTTCTTTTAAATCTTTTTGAGCACATAAATAAAATTATAAGGAAAACCAAGGGATTCCTTACATTTTTTAAATTAATCATCATCATCTTTGTAATATGTAGTTGTTAATTAATTTTATGAAATGATGGTATTCAATATTTTAAGTGAATACATGTATTCAAAATTAATATCTTTGCAAGATTGATGGATAACATTAAAGTTTAAACTATTTTAAAAGTATGAAATGAGTTTAATGGTTAAGACCATGTATTTTTTCCTCAAATATTATATATATTCAAATTTAAAAATTAAAATATTATAATTACAAATTCAATTATAATAAATCATTTTTATATATTAATAATTATAATAAATAATAAAATATAATAATAATTTTCATAAAAATAATATGATAGGTTTTCAAAATCCAAAATAATAAAAAGGAAGGAGGCTAAACAGTTTATGTTTTAACTTGTACGACAATTTTTTAGGAGAATTCCGCCAATTTTTTCCTTGACTTAGATTTTTTTTAGTGCAACTCAAATCGCTTTTTATAACACTTTCAAAAACCACTTAGACACCAGAAATAAATATGCAAGATTGACAAATCATACCTAAAATTCTGGATTTAGTCAAAAATAGATAACCCAGAAAAAAAATGTCCACCAAAACGTTGCCCGTTTTGGTTACTCAAATAAAAAGACATTGTTGATAACTTCTTTTTTATCTGCTATGTCTTTTATTTTTAAATAACAACTACTCCTATTCAGTATTGCTTTTAGAAAATTGTGTATACTCTTTGAAATTATCCTCCACGGCTAATCTCTATGATTAGATCAAAGTCAAAGTCACATGTAGATTTTTTCTGGGTGCCTCCTTGTCAGCCAACTTTCAGTCCCTTAATTCTCACTCTACACTTATTTTCTACCTTCCGAGTTCCTCTTTTCCTGGTCAGCCAACTTTAAGTCCCTTTCTCACTCTACATTTATTTCCCACCTTCCGAGTTCTTCTTTTCCTGTGCGTTCGTTCCATTATGCAAACAAAAATGTCCAAGAAAGAAAGAAATAGAAAACAACAACAGTATTACTTATATTTGATACTAGAAGGGGAGTCATGTTAAGATATACGGTATCATGGACAACATGATTGGGAAGAGTTAAAATTTGGTGTGAAAGAAAATGGAGCTGTTTAATTAGCGGAGGATTTTAATTTTTCGGTTGATTTTCAGTTGGTGAATTTAACTCACAAAATCTTGTAATTTTTGTTGTTTTTTTGGATGATTTTAAGTGCATAAATGAAATTATATGACAAGAAAACCCTAAACGTCCACACTTTATGAAATCTAGCAATATTTTTGTAAGTTTTGAAAATTCCATGAAAATTCATAACCAAAAACAAATAAAAACCAACCAGAAACAAGGAAAAACCATCCCGTAGTTAGACAACTCTAAAGAAAATTGTATACAGCCCGTTGGTATTGAAAACAACATTTACACCTTCGACCAAACTAATAAGATTAATTATAGAAATTATAATTTTGATTCATCTTGAATAACAAGTTACTAGTTATTTTTCCAAAAAAAAAATACATTCAATTAAATTATTGTTTCTTTTTGTAAGGATTGATATTGTAAGTTGTTTAGAAGATATTAAGTTTTATGTGTTGTAATTTAATTAAAGAAATTGGTTATTGTTCCAGCTAGCTTTGTTTGCGAGGATTGATATTTTAAGTTTTTCATTATGCTTAACATATATTAAGAAACATACTTTTATAAAATAGTTTGTAGAAAGATGTGTAGTTAACATTGATGCATTGAAGTTTTATAATAATAATTAAGTGGATGACGTTTTTATTTGAGATTTGGGGTGGACTATAATTTATGTTTTTCATTTATGGATGAGGAAGAGACAAGTGTATATGACAGTTGTTCAAAATTCAAAATAAGCAATTATAAAAAATAAGTGGTAGCTAGCCTTTGAATGGATAACTGATAGTAATGCATGGATAATTCATAACTGATAAATGGATAACCAACAATTCATGACAGACAACTAGAAGAATTTGAGATAAAAAGAAAAAGAATATAAAAAATAATTGATAGTTTATAAATGGTAACATGAAGAATGTGGCTAATAATATGTAGCTAGGCATGGATAAATCAGAGTTGAACCCATTTAACTAGAGAACATGAGGAATGATTTTTTTTACCAAATTGTCTTCCATTCCATTACTATCTCTCAACCATTTGATCTCTATCGATCTGATCCAACTAGATGCGCTAATAATAATAACAATAATAAAATTATTTTTATTTAAAATTTGTGAAAACTAATTTTATTTAAAATTTGTAAAAAACATTTCATGCCCCTGGTTATTATGGTTATTATTGTCAGTCTTTATCATAATAAACCATCCACTGCCTCGCCAATTTGTAAATAAAAGCACCATCTCGCCAATTTGAACTACATCATCCCACGTCAAGGTTTCGCCAATTTGTAAATAAAAGCACCATCTCGTCAATTTGAACTACATCATCCCACGTCAAGATTTCGCCGATTTATAACCAAAAGCATATCTCGTAAATTTGACCTACATCATCCCACGTCAAGGTTCAGCAGTTTTAGTTTTTAATGATAAGTGTCTCTTTCACCTATTAATACTTATGCAAAATGGGAGAGGAGGATGCCTTAGAAATAAAAATATTTAAATCCATCATTAGCACCCTCAATTCTCACATAAGAGTGCACAATATCCATCGAAAATTTGTCAAACATATACAAGAAAATTCCACAACTAGAGCTTTCTAGTATGTAACTAAGAAAGAAATCTCTTTTATGGTTTAAAAGAGCTTTCATTGAGAAGTTCTCGAGTCTCTAACCTAACCCCAAAGCTCTCAAAGCATGGATAGTATAATATCCCTCGTCACCCAAAAAAACAAACTCAAAGCATAGATAGTATAATATCCCTCGTCACCCAAAAAACAATTTAATTTAGATATGTTGTATTTTGTTTTTCTTTTCTCAAATAAGGAAGCTCAGGATTTGATTTTTCATTTTGGATCATAGTTCATTGGTTCTAAGAGATATGTATCTAACTTATTTGGTTTCTAAATTTTAATTCAAAACATGAGATATCCTAAGTCCTTATGTGGGTTAGATTGCTCCAATTTTCCTTGCTTTTTTTGGATGACAACAGCCTCAGGGATATTGGGAACACATTAGGAAGATATTGATAAAGCATAATCAAAAAGAAAAATTTGGCCTTGTGCTCGAACTTGTGTTGAGGTTGAATTGGAGACGGGTCTTCTGGAAGCTTTGCAAATCAATCTCAAGGGGTGGTGTTATAAGCAACCCCTACACTCCAAGAAAATTCCATTTAAATGTAACCATTTTCATATCTATTGACATTTTTCAAAAAACCGTCCTAAATCTTAAACAACTTAGCAACCCTCTACACAATGGCTTAACCTTGAGCAAGATCATAATAAAATCCATAGTCATTTTAAAAAAGAATAGCATTTCCCCTTATGATCAATAGGTAGGTTTTAAGTGAGTTCATTCCATGCATTAAAGCCCTTAGAGCAAGGAAACACATCATATTGGGGTACTACATGATGAATCTTCCCAATTGATCCAAAATAGATTAAAAGTTTGGATAAGGAATTTAGAGGAAGCGATAAAGGAAAACAATGAAGAAAAACAAGAAGATTTAAATTCCAAAAGAACAACGAGTCCTTCTAAACCCCAAGTGGAATTAGAGAAAGTAGTTTTAAGGAAAGATAAAGAAGAGGAGGAGGAAATTGCAATGGTTAGAGTTGAAGAAGAAGAGGAAGAAGATGTAATAACAAAGGATGAATAAATTGAGGTTGAAGAAGAGGAGGAGGAAGGGGAAACACAGAGTGATTTTGAAGAAGCATAGCACAACTCAAAGGAAGTAGTGAAGGATGATGAGGATGTGCAGGTTTTTGCAAAAAAAACGACTTCTCTTTCTTATGCCGAAGTTTTGAAGAAAATAAAGCAAGTAGAGAATGATAGAATTATCATTGCCTTTTTTGAGCTACTAAAGAAAATTCAACAATCATTCCCCCTATTGCTTGAGAAAGGAAAGCTAGCTAGAAAGAGCATGAAAAGCAACCTTGGATGATATTCTAACTCTACAAGAAAACTCATGTATGGTTTTTTTGTTTATAATAATAATAATTAAAAAATTTAAGGTCATAACCAAGCCAAACACCTAAATCCCTAAATCCCTATAAATACATACTTAAAAAAAAATATATAAACATTAACCATGAAGACCAAGCTGATAACATGCAGCCTGAGGACCATAAGTCTACCGCTTATCATTAGAAACATGCAAAGATTACAATCACTATATTGCAAGTTAACTATAGCTTAATTTCAAGAATCATCGAGTGTTTATGATGTTCATGAGCAAATGAATATATAAACTTACTATTTTTTAAACAGAAAATATGAACCTACCTATGTAACAAGGGGTAGGCTAGATCGTATTCTTTTTCATTGACCGTCAAATTGCACCTTGGAATACTAAAATTGGAATTGCCAAATGCTGTAGAAGTTGATCTATCGATCAAATTGCTCCTAGGATTTCTAAGGTTGGAATTGTCAAATGGAGTACAAGTTGAGCTACCGATCAAAATGCTCCCATGAATTCTAAGCTTGGTACTAAATGTAAAGGTGCTCAGACATTTAAAAAATGGTTTCATCTATATTCATCAACCTTTGATCTTCCAAAAGATAAATCGATGTCTGAGAAATTTTCCACTGGTTAGCTCGAGCACTTGGTATCTTTTATTTATACACGATGGTATAATCTTTTGCAAAAAAAAATGAGCTATGGATATATAACACTATAGTGTTGTTTATGTAATACTTTTATTAAAGTTTGAAATGGCAAGTATTCATAAGGAAGAATACCTTATGAATGATTTTGTACCATTATGATGTGTAATTTTAAGTTATTTAATTTAAACATAGTTTTAATTAATTCTTAAATAATATAATCTTTAAATTATAGCAATGAAAAGATTTAAAATTTTAGAAAAAAGATATAAACTTATATATTCCATGTTAATAATATTTTCTATAAAATTTTATTCAAAATAATTATCATATATATATATATATATATATATATATATATATATATATATAATTTTAGAAAAATGAATTTGAAATTGAAAAAAATGAAACATCTTAAATTGACTAAAAGAAATACATGTCAAGATGTTTATAAGCACCGCATAGATGCATGTTAATATGTGCACCATATTAATTTCAAGTGTATAAGAACACAACAGCATTACTTATAAAATATATGTTTTAAAATTTCACAACTATTCTTTATGGGCATAGTCCGAAAATTCTAAGACTTAGGCTGATTTTTGGGCTAATTTTTTCGGCACCAACATTTGTAAGTTTTGGAATCTTGGGTGTCCCAGGGTTTTTGAGGGTGCTGAATTCATTTCTACAATCATAATTGGGATTAAAACACAGACATCTCCTTCTTTATGTACAAGTAATCAATCCACAAAATCAACACTTTTACAATTTTTACCAATTTTAATTTGGTTTTACTAAAATGGATAATCAATTTTCCTTATGAATCAAATTTGGTTTTTAAATTGTTGAGGGTTCCTTATAACATAATTTACCTTGTCATGTGCTTATATTTTCCTTCAATAAATTTGTCATATTTAGTTTATTTATCATATACAAAGTGATTTATTTCATTATTCATTAACTTTAAAAGCAACATGACAATGTCTTCATATTAAGTTATTATGTGAAACTATCACATCATCTAAAATCCATGGTCCCTCATTCTATCTTCATATGATGAAGATACTATATTATATCAAATACTCAAATGTATGCATAAATATGAATATGCAAATGACAAAACATGAGTAACTAATATGCATGTCACGACTACAAATCAAAATTACCCATTATTTAATGTTAATAGAAAATATCACTCACTAAGACTTAACATTACATCTTCTAACATATTGATTTATTAATAAGAACTGGAAATCTACGGAGTATGTTTTTTCCTCAACATCGTTTCAAACCATAAACTAGGTTCATCATTAGGAGAGGTTTATCTCAAACGATTCCCCTCTTAATGAGCTGATATATATATATATATATATATATATATATATATATATATATATATACAATGCACTCATTGTGAATTTATACCGATGATTAAGGTCGGCCTTACTCAAATTGAATTCGAGAGGAGGTAGGGTTAATTTTGATGGCATGGACAACAAGTTTCCAAGCTTATTTTAACTTTAGACCATCATCCTGGTTTAGGTTGTTCACATGTTTTTTCAATCTCAAGAGCTTCCCTGATTTTTCTTTTATAATACGAAGATTTTGTCAACCATCCCTCACTATTATAAAAGAAAAATTAGGGAAGCTCTTGAGATTGAAAAACATGCAAACAACCTAAACCGAGATGATGGTCTTAAGTTAAAATGAAGCTTGGAAACATGTTGTCCATGCCATCAAAATTAAATCTACCTCCTCTCGAATTCAATATCATTAAGTAAGGTCAACCTTAATCATTGGTATAAATTCGCAATGAGTGCATTGTGTGTGTGTGTGTGTGTGTGTGTGTGTGTGTGTGTGTGTGTGTGTGTGTGTGTGTGTTGGCTCATTAAGAGGGGAGTCATTTGAGCTTGAACCCATTTTAGGGTTTGAAACGACGTTGAGAAAAAAACATACTCCGCAGATTTCCAGTTCTTATTAATTAAAAAATTGCATAAAAAATGGTAAACCATATTGATTTATCATAAATTAAACATGCTTATAATGTAAATCTAAACATGATTTTAGATATTGGAAATGCCTATATATTTTATATATTGTACTGTTTGGAATGGATCGTTGTGACTCTTTTTATAATATATACTTTAATAATTCACAACACTTGAAATTCTTGTTATTAGCATATAATGGAAAATAGATTGTTGTGATTTTTTCTATAATATATAATTTAATCATTCACAACACTTGAAATTATTGTTATGATTAGATAATTAATTGTCATTATAATGGTGATTTCATGTCATAGATATAACAACAAGAAAGCATGTATCCAATACCATGAATTGTAAGTTTATTATCTATGAGCAAGGAAAGGAAGACAATTATGAGAAACGGTTTTCAAAACTAGAAATACAAGTCGTCTATATCTCACACAATAAATTCTTAGTCTTCAAAGATAAATTGAGCTCAACCATAACATCTCCAAAAAATTTGATTTGATGTTCCAAGGAAGTGGCCCTTTCTCCTAGGAATCCATTGCTTGAATGATCAAGACAAATGTTATGAAAGTTTGATTCTTCAAACAAATTCCATCGTACAATATCACAAATTCAAAGTCTAAATTGATCATTTTTGAGTTGTAGTTCACTTTGTCGAGTGCCTCCTTAGTAAGGGTTAACCTTTTAAAATTTAGTGGGTTGTACTTGAAATTATTTTGACCACTGCATGGTGTGTCGTCTCGCTCATTTTGGTTTGCTTTCTTTCCTTTATTGTAGCTAAAAATATTTGTTATACCAAATTACCTTCTTTTTAATGTGGTGAACCAGTTGGATCTTTTGTGGGGGATAGTCTAAAATCAATAATTAATGCCTTAGATTCTCTCTACCAAGAATTCAAGGTATTCTTTGTTGAGAATATCCAACTCTTATCCAACTCTTATCCGCTCTCACATTTTCCCTGACTTAATTAGCTTCAAAGTTAATAGAATCTCCTACCTCTCTATATTCTCTGGAAAAATAGTTGGAGCTTTCCATATGTTGAGAACAAGCTCCATTATATGTGTTTTCTCTATCAAAACAAATTGTGTCAATTGTTCCTCTTTGTGGAATTCAAATTCTGTTATAATATCAAAATCTACATCTCAATCCTAGTGTATATGGGTGTGTGCAAGAAGTTGAGGGACCTTTTAGATGCAATGGTGGAGTGAAGTCAATCACTCTTGATCCAAAAAAAAGAAATCATCCCAAGCAATCTTGAACCTGCCAAGCCTAGTCCCAAGGCTGTCAATATGCATGCCAATTAGGATAGTAAACCAAATCATGCCTCCGTTTTATTTAAGCAAATCATTCCTCCATTTTACTCAAGAAAATCGTGCCTCCATTTTAGTAAACAAAATCGCGTGCGCATTTTGGAAAGCCTGTTTTTTTCTTAAATAGGCCGAGCACGTCTTTTTCACCACATCGCACAACTATTAGAGTTCTTTGGAGCAAAACTTGACTGGGCAAACACGTTTTTGTGTGTGCTAAAGCCATCCACCTCCACCTTTGGATCAACCTCCTATTTCTGAGGTATTTTCCTCATTTCTTTTCATGTTTTTTTCTCTTTGTTCATCAATTTATTTTCCTTAAATTGAAAAATTAAACCAAAATAAATTAAATTATGACCAATGGAAACAGAAACCCCAATGGAATTGGCCAATGGAAACCAAATCCCCAATTTAATCATAAAAATTAAATAATTTTGATTATTTACCAAAATTCATACCCAAAATTCCCATGCCCAATGGAAACCAAAAACCCAATTAACTCAAAAAACAAATGAATTTCACTATTTCCATATGCATATTCACAAGCATCCTTGTTAATCCATACCAAAATTCACAAATATGCAAAGTTTGTCAAGCAAATTGCAAGTTTGCATAAGTAATTTACATGCCCAATGTGAACCAAAACCCCAATTAACTCATAAAAAACAAACGAACTTCACTATTTTCATATATGTACATACTCGCAAGCATCATTGTGAATCCAAACCAAAATTAACAAGTATGCAAAGTTTTTCAATTATGTTGCAAGCTTGCATACAACTAAAACAAATTCAAGTAGAATTCATATATTCCCCTAAAATACATAAACAAACATGGTAAATCCCTTGCCTCTATCCGAAATATCGAAGTTAGTCTTCCAAGAACATCAATAAACACCTTATAGTTTTGATGAAACTTCCTAATCCAAGTGTTAAAATAAGTTATATAAGCTTCCCATGCTTTTAACAAATATTTCATCTTGAACGAAGGGTACTTTTTGGTTAAGGTCAAGACAACAAAGTTCAATAATAGACTCTATGACCGTGAAGATACATAGGTAGGTTGATGTGTTTGATTAAACATGTCAATCACATACTATCATACATGATATAATCCAGTGGAACCCTTGCAACCATAAAATCCATAAATATCTGCTAAATAGACTTTGCAGTCCGAAAAACACCACGCTACAACAAATAATTACATATCTAACAAAATTGTTGCCTATACTGGGATTTTATTCATCAACAGCACATTATACTACCTATTCTAGGGTCTAGTTGTTTCCTCTACCCACAATCTGGGAGCTGGTCCTGCAAAGGAAATAGTCAGCACCTCACAAATTTCGATGAAAATTCATAATCCAAGCCTTAAAATAAGATAGATGAGCTTTGCAATCAACATATGCACTCAAGACACTTTATGTACACATGCATACTTAAAAATTGGAATTAATACTTGAATTTGCGACACAAATATGAAATGAAAAAATGTTAAATGTTTAATCTTTAATGTAAAATTCAATCTATCAATTTTTTAAATTTACATGATAGATTTAGTTTATGTTGTTATTTATCGTACATTAGTTATACAGTTTTCAGTTCTTAGAGATGTCATTATATCATGTGTTTATATTTCTAATGATATTTTATTTATATTTATGATTGCAGTGGCTAGTATGGATAACAATGCGAATATACTGAGGGTTATTGCCCATTTGAGAGAGATTGGTTCTGCTTGGAGGGGTGGAGATGAGCTTTGCCGCTCCTTGTCAGATTCTTTGTTGTCTATTGTTGATACGATCGCAAGATCAAATGATGTTTTGTCTAGCATCGCATCTTACAGGGAGAGAAAAAGACAACAATATGTTGATGGGTTAAGTTACAATGAGTTGAAAAAGCTCAAAATGACAAAACAACACATCTATTCATTGTTTAGACTGCCTGGGATGGATGACATTCCGGAGATCAACATGCCACATATTTCTATTGAGTGGTGCACCTTTCCACCCATCAGAGACAATTGGATGGATAGGTGGTACATGATTTTTAACATTCCCCCTCACAACAATAGGGAAGTACTGTTGTACTTCCTCCAAAAATTGTATGCAGAGTTTGTGATGGGGAAACATGTCAACTATTTTGACATGTTGGGCTTCCAAGGAGTTGGTAGGGGGATTCCCCAACACCAACCCAATGCTAGGCATAGAGATGCCAATCCATAGATACATACACCTCGTGCCCATCTACCGAGGGCAAACATCCCTCCTACACATGACATGGTTGCCCAAACATAGGAGGCATTTTTTACTCTAGCTGAAATGGTCTCTCGACACACAACCACTATTGACCAAAGAGCGCCCTCTTCCTCTACTGGTGTATAACTACTAGCTTCTAGTGGTGGAGGGACATCTATTGGTGGGGATAGACCGACATCCCATGTGCCTCAGAGTGAGCCACACATCTGTACATCGTGTGGGGGACCTTGTTATGGTCCTGGACCAAGACATGGTACCACTACGATGACTGGTGGTCAAGTAAGGACATTGTTTTAAAACTATGTTATTGTTCAATTTTTAATTTTTCCATACTATATGTAACATATTAAAAGATTCGTAATATATGGAATATTTACTCTTGCAGGAGATTGATGCCTCTCACGAGGATGGTACTACACCCAGTGTGGTTGTACCCGAGGCCCAAACAACCACCATTAAGGTAATATTTAAACATTTGTCATTTTGTTAATACATATCATTTTGTTAATGCATGTGTTAGTCTTGATTAATTTATTAAATTGTCTAATATTTACAATTTTTGAAGTTGTAGGAACCCCACTTAGAACGTGATGCTGGAGACATTGATATCAATGACATAGTCCAAGGTGGAATTTACGATTACTTGAAGAATGTAAGTACATGGGTTATGATTGAATCTTGTTCAAATTATTTAAATTTCTTACTGTACACTCCTTTATAGATCACTAATATTTTTAATTTTTAATCTTGCAGATGCTATTAGCATCTAAAGAGGGGCAAGAAATTGATGGAAGCAGTCACTCCCATGGGGGAGATATGTCCCAGGTAGGAGTAAGTATATTACAACATGTTAGTTTTTCAGTACATATTATTCCATCCATTCAACTCCATGTCTAATTATGGTAACACTTTATGACTGCAGACATCATCGTAGATTCCTGCGCCGCCTCTTTGGTTTGGATCTCCCCGTAGTCCAAACATAGATAAGGGGGTTGTTTACACCAGATGACCATATTCCTTTAATAGAGTGGGCATGCATGAGGATCAACCTACTCATCCCACGATAATGTACACACTTCCAATGGCAGTTGTTGGTTAGCTATGAATTCACTTCACAAGTAGTTTTTCTTAATGTTATTTTCGCATGTTTACAGCATCATGATGTAGAGTCATCCGTGCCAGACCTTAGTGGGATTGTTGATGTTGCAGTCAATGTTGCATCTACAATAGGGATAAGTCACACTGAGGTACATCTACTTGAATATTTGTAATTGTACATTTCATTTGTATTGTTTATGGACATGCACGATGTCTAAATATTTTATCATTTGGTGAATGTAGCCACACCCTAGTCCATTAGTGCATGCAAATGAGGTTGATGTTCAACCTACGACTCCTCTTACTACTAAAGAGTCTTAGTATAATCCCCTACAAATGGTTTTTTCAGTGAGATGTTCATTTTTTACATAATTGATTAGTACTTTCTCATTCATGTACATGTTGATAATTCTTGAGATAACTGACATTTTTTTTTAATTCGCAGAGAAGCATTGCAGAGAGACTCTCTGCAAGGAGGAGGACACCAGAGGCACCTATACCCTCGACACCAGAGGCACCTATACCCTCGATGGATGCAATGAGTCTTTGTTTTATTTACAATTGAGTCATATTTTAAATTTTCAAACTTTGTTATTGCTAGACAGTACTAGTTCAGTTACCTGATCAAGAAATATTGTCATCGATTTGCAGTCGCCAGAGATGCATAGTGGTCGTAGATAGAGGCGAAAAGCATCAAGGTCTAGGAAAAACAAGAGAAAGTTAGATTTTTGATGTGTTAGTCCAAGCCAAATATGTATTTTTATGTACAATCCAGAGTTAGAGTATAGGAGCATGGTCCAGGACAGTTGTACTTTTGTTTGCACATGTACATCAAATATGTTTTTGATACATGTACATTGACATGCCATAGATGGGACTTCTATTTTTGTATTATAACTTTCATGATATAAAAAATATTTCATATCAAGGCTCTTGAGATCTTCATGGTTCAGTCTTTTAAGTGTGATTATACACGTGTGGCCAAGACTGTTTCTAGGTATAATGTTCCCAATTTTTTTATAGATTTTACTATTGCATGGAGATATCAATTATAAATTTGAGAAGAATGCACAAATACAATATTACGTAATGACAAAAACGTACATTTTAATTGTTTTTTACCATGATCCAATTGCATATGCAATGTTATATTAATAATGTTAAACTGTGTTCACAAAGATGGAACATACCTAATGCACATAAGCACCCATCACAGCTAAGCAATTGATCCAACTAAGTGGAATACAAAAGCACCTTACCCACATAACAACCTAACAAACATTTAAAGGATGCACAAAGTTGACACACCTAAGTGATGCACCTGTGCGGTCTACATAAATAAAATTAGTATTTGGCATGATGTCTTTCATCTAACGAATACATGGGATACACATCAAACCTAAAAGTATCCAAGTATTATAAGGTTGATTCAAAATAATGGTTATGACTATATCCTGCACATTATGTATGTCCTACACATTATTTTATCATTTTGTTAATGTACATGGCATTTGATGAATGGTCAAGTAACAACTTTGAAAGAGATGAAAGTTATGTGTGATTTTATTATAG
>LPNX010698882.1:490368-512841 GCA_001517045.1 Pseudotsuga menziesii
ATTAGCTAAAACGTGCTCCTGTTTTGCTTAGCTAAAACCCGCTTCCATTTTGCTTCACTACAACGTGCTCCCGTTTTGTTTAAATTCAAAAATCTATTCCCTCCAAATGATAAGGCCGAGCCTCTACCCATGGTTTCATGGAATTCTTATGCCTATGTGTTTTCTTGGTACTTTGCTTCATATTCAACATGCCTATTGCTTGGAGTATGATAAATCATGGCTAATTCAACATTATATCCAAATTTTCAATGCGCATGTTTAGTGGTTTGTCTGATTATGCTGCACACCTCCATTTTTTATGAGATTTTAGAAACATATATGGTTCTTTTTGCAGATTCTGAATATGTAAATTTTAACAAGAATACATAATTTTTTCTATTTTTTTTCTTATTTATATTTTGTCATCACTCCTCAACTCAAAAAACACACTATTAGTGTTTCATCCATATCTCTTTCATTTCTCAACCATTTAAAAAAAAAATTGTATGGAAAGAACACCAACCTCTACATGCTATAAAAGACCCATTTCCAAATAATTGCATTAAGACATTCAAACGTTGCACCCACAATTGACATACCGTTTTTGAGGTTTGATCTCTTAGATAATTTTAAAAAAAATTTAAAAAAAATTAGTTTTATCATTGGAAAAATAGTCGTGCACTATTACTATATGTTCTCTATATGTATACCGGTTTTCGTAAGTTTATTCCATCATTTAGACACTCAAACATTGCACCCACAAAAACATATACCTTCTAGTTTGTCCCAAAAATAAAAAGTGCCCGTTAAAAAATATCTAACTTTAGATAGTTAATAACATTTTCAATAGAAAAAAATTATATATTTGGAAAGGTCATTCAATTTCCTACATTTCATTTTTTAACTCATCGCAAGATTCATTGGGTAAGTTTCTCAAAATATCCATGCAAGTTGATGGATGTCTGTTTTTTCAGTTTTGTATTGCATCTAATGCGCCAAAAGAGACCCTCAACTTTGTGGACTCACCCATATATACACTCCAAGCCTAGTGTATATAGTGTGTCAAATGGATAGAGTGCACATGCGTGCTAAAGAATTTAATATTTAACTCAATATTGTGGAAAAAATTTACTTTGAAAAACCAAAGGAGAAGGATTCACTCAAGGAAATGTTATCACATCTAGGAGTTCTCACTCCTCCCCCTACCTTGAACCCCAAATCCTCTTCCTCTCTCATTCTCTCCTTTGTTTCACTCTCTCTCATTGCCATAATATTTCACATACACCTAACCCCACCCCTATCTCTCTCCGCCAACCCCCTAACACCCTTCTTCCTCTCTCTCTCTCTCTCTCTCTCTCTCTCTCTCTCTCTCTCTCTCTCGCGTGCACGCGTGCGCACAAGCACGCACACACACACACACATCCCTACACCTACCCATACCACTAATCCTCTTCGTCCTCTCTCTCTCCTCTCTTGTCCCTAACCCTTATATACACTAGTGTATATACACCAATATATATATATATATATATACACTTCCTCAATCCACAACAGAAAGATTTGAATTGAATTTAAAAGGGCTCAACATGTCGCTTACAAGTAATTGAATTGGGGTGGTGAAAGAAGGTAACAATCATTCCTCCCAACCACCCAATACAATACATACAAACTAGTATATACACTAGTGTATATACCAAGTTACAGTATTATTAGTGTCTACACTATAATATATACATTGGTATTCACACTTGTGTATATACAAGTATATACGCTAGTGTATATACCAATATATATACACTAGAGTATATACCAATGTATTCTAACCTCCCTCTCAATACTAGTTACTATATTGTGACACATGTAATACCTACACCTAACCTCCAACCCTCTCTTTCTCCACCAACTCCCTAACCCCCCAGCCTCTCTCACACTCTCACTACCCCTATATACATTGTATTGTTCAAAATAATTTCTTTTTTGAGGGTTTTAACCAGGATTCATGTGAACTGGGTTGTATTTATGCTATATATGATATATACACTAGTGTAGTATAAATCCACTAGTTGTATATACTCACTTTATTGTGTTATTAACAAGGATTTATGTGAATGAGGTTGTATATACTGGTATATACACTAACTTGTATATATAATGACCTATACACTATAGTGTATATACACTAGTTTATATACCCATATATGCACTAGTGTATATATTGCTATATATACATTAGTGTATATGCAGCATAATGTATATACATATACACTAGTGTAATGTATATAAACTAGTGCATACCTATATAGTGTGTATATACACTAGTGTATACACCATGTATATACTATTATATACACTAACTTGTATATACCCATCTTGTATATACACTAGTGTATATACCATCAGTGTATACGCCTTAATGTTTGATGGGTTGATACACCATACTAGTGTACCTAGTTATGTTGCATCAAGTCATACCAGTGTATACACCTTAGTGTTAAATACATAGTTATGAGTCTAGTGGGCTAACTCAAGTGCTTGAGTGTTGTCAATTAAAATCAAGAGGTCTTAATGCCAATTCCCTAAGTTGACTTCCTTCATGATATTTTTTACATTTGTGGGTTTCAATACTACATATACCAATAGTGAGAATAGTGTATATACTGGTATATACACTAGTGTATGTAATGTATAGACCTCATTCTCATTCTTGTAAGCATTGTCATCAAGAACATGTAGTGAGGAGCATTAATCTCATGGAGGATGAATTGATCCTTCTAGAATTTTCTTGAAAGTCCACACTTGACTAGATCCACATGTGCAAGAAATGAGAGATCATATGGAATCCACTCGATACTATGGTGGTCAACTGGAAAAATAAGAGTGTAGGAGGCATACCTTCCTCATATGGACTTCGTTTTAGGCGATTCTTAAACTTCTCAAAAGGTCTCAAAGCATAGAATCAAATGAAGGCCTATCACAAAGATAGGGGTTGTTCTACCTCAAAAAATGTCATTTAGACCCTCAAAAAGGCCTTGGAAGGTTCTAGACCCCAAATATGCAAAATGAGACATGCCCATAAAATAGGCCTTAAAAGCCAATTTGTCCATTCTTTCGACCTCGAAAGCTCCAAATATGTGACAAATTAGATATTGATCCATTTCAAATCAATATTTGACATAGATGTGATTATTTGCAATTAATGGGTATTTTCCTCCTAATGGCTTTATACCATTAGATTCCCTTGAATTGAATAAACTTAATGTGATATCTCTTTTTCTTACAAAGTCTTTTCTATTTTTAATTATATAATCATGTTAACTATCATTTTTTTTATAATCAATCTTTTGAAGAAGACATGCTATTTTTTATAACACACTACTTTAAAGATTTTTCCCTAACTCTATGGAGGTTACTCAATTTATTTTGGAAATTACTTTATGGTATCTTTCAATTCATTATTGCTATTATGGATTGATAAATATAGTAAACAATTATACCAAACATAATTATATGAGACTTCTATTTCTCTATGATACTTTTATTACTTGTGCATGAGAAGGAAAGGACTAAATGACTATAGTGATCATTTATTCTTCCAAATGACTTTGACTAAATGACTATAGTGATCATTTAGTCTTCCAAATGACTTTGAATTTATATTACTATAATGATCATTTAGTCTTCTAAATGACTTTGAATTTACATTACTAATAAATTGTTTATATAGATTTCTAATGTTTCATGATAATTTTATACTTAATGTAATATTTTTGAAAATAAAAAATTAATTTTGAATTTTTGAAATTCATTATTTCTATTTTTTCATTGGTTAAACACATTAAATAAACTAAATACCCTTGTTGTAAAGCCAAATTAAGAAGTTTTTTTTTTATATTGAAATTTTTTTTTTCGTTTAAAAACTTATTAAAATGGAATATATAAGTTTATGTACTTTTTTATAAGATATAAATTCTACACTTTGAAATCTTTTTATTGCAAATTATATTATTTAATTCCTCAAGACATCGATGAATATATATGAAACCATTTTTTTAAATGTCCAGGCACCTTTACATTCAGTACCTTCCTGGTCTTTTTTTTTTCTATATTATAAACAATTACAATTACTAATGCTGCACATTGCTTCCAGCAAAATTTGTTATAATATTTAACTATTATATTAAGGTGAAACAAAATACGGTTGAGCTTGACGAATCGTCTGCATGGTTCCACTATTTTCCCTATGCATCACGGACTTCGTGCATAGATGACTTCCAAAATGATTAGGATATTTCTAAAGGTAAGAGATATAATGACTTTTGAGCGGAATTTTGTTTTTATAACTTATGACGAGGTGGCCATGGAAGTGACAGAACTTGAAAAAGAAACTGCATGAAAGAGAAATAATGGTAGTAGGTATTCGCCCTGATGGAAGTGAGAGAACTTGAAAAAGAAACTGCATGAAAGAGAAATGATGATGGTAGTAGGTATTCGCCCTTGATGGAAGTGGCAGAACTTGAAAAAGAAACTGCATGAAAGAGAAATGGTGATGGTAGTAGGTATTCGCCCTTGATGGAAGTGGCAGAACTTGAAAAAGAAACTGCATGAAAGAGAAATGATGATGGTAGTAGGTATTCGCCCTTGATGGAAGTGGCAAAACTTGAAAAAGAAACTGCATGAAAGAGAAATGATGATGGTAGTAGGTATTCGCCCTGATGGAAGTGACAGAACTTGAAAAAGAAACTGCATGAAAGAGAAATGATGATGATAGTAGGTATTCGCCGTGATGGAAGTGACAGAACTTGAAAAAGAAACTACATGAAAGATAATGACTTTTCAGCGGAATTTTGTTTTTATGACTTATGACGAGGTGGCCAAGGAAGTGACAGAACTTGAAAAAGAAACTACATGAAAGATAATGATGATGGTAGTAGGTATTCGCCCTGCGTCCTTGAATGACAATGAAACTGCACAAAAGTAACTGTGAAATAAGATTCCCTAATTCCGAATACCCATGTCACAGGATTTGTTCTAAACCAAAAATTACCATTGACATTTAGTTTTTAGTGCCAAAGTTGGTGGTGGAACAAACAGATCACATTCACTGTCCACTACTTTTCTCGCATTGAGATTCGAGAGCCTGCCTTCCTTCTTGCTTGTAGGCCAGCCTACGCCCATGTTTCTTTTTGCAGTTCAGTTTATGTATGTCATTTATAATTGCAATTAGTAAATACGACCTAGTTCTTTCAATGTTCACCTGTTTTAGTTATTATTCAAAACATCTTGACAACATCATTAAACACTCTATTACAAGATGCACTAGCATACCTTCAAAGGGGAAATGAAATATCGAAGAAAATTTCTATATGTTTCAAAAATGAGAGAAAGTTGTGTGTAGATAATATAAGTTTATGTGATGAAAGCAAGTCTAAGAAAAAAAGTGAAAATAAGTCACATCAAACTTCTAAATCGTGACATAAGTGAAAATAAGTTTCCTCCAAAAGGATTTTGTACATAAAGTTTTTAAATTTGAAAACATTTGGTGAATAACTTAATGCTTTCGTCTCAATCCTTTCAGTGCCAATGGAATCTCACAAAGCAAAAAATCCAAACATCCAAGGGGCATAGTTGTAGGAGTTTTCCAATTTTTAGGTAGCTGTAGAGAACCTCGAAACCCCTGGATGTGGAGGAACTGTACCTTTGAAAATGAGACCTGACCTCGACGTGGAGAGACTATACCTTTGAAATTGAAACTTGAACTATGCGAGACATCAAAGTTTCTGCACATCGTAATTTGCACAAGGGGCGTGGATCCTCTTATAATATCATGTTTTGAAGATCATTGAATGCAAAAATAAGGTTGGCAGGTGAAGAAAATATTTTGTTTCAAGTTTTTAATATCCCAAGTCAATCTTTGTATTGAATATCGATAGTATATAGTCAGGATGTCCATTAGTAGCTTGTTGCTCAATTTTCATGACGTAATGGATGCAGAAGCCAATCGCCTTCCACGCACATATTGTAGCTCAAAGGGCACAAGTTTTGATAGACTTAACAATTCCATTGATTTTCATTTTACCTTTTCTCTTCACTACATGTAA
Source organism: Pseudotsuga menziesii (assembly GCA_001517045.1). Classification (NCBI taxonomy): domain Eukaryota; kingdom Viridiplantae; phylum Streptophyta; class Pinopsida; order Pinales; family Pinaceae; genus Pseudotsuga; species Pseudotsuga menziesii. Next base: position 496,446 of record LPNX010698882.1, read on the forward strand.
AGGAAAAGGCATGGTGCCCTTTGCTCCTTGCAAATCCCAAAACCATCACAATGGAATGTGGAGGCCCTTTGAGTCGTAAGCTTTGATATATGAAATTGAAAATTACAATCCACTGAACACAAAGTCATTTTCCTATTTGTTACATTTCTTTGCAAAATAACTAATATAAATATGACCGCTCATTAGACTCCCATAAACCTTACTTCAACCTTCAGATTCGCATAAGGTTTTCTTTTTTTTTCAAGTTCTACAACTTCGGTTAGCTCCATTAGTAGAGTTCATGGCTAGATAAAACTTTTTTTAAAACTATGGCGATAGCCTCGCTTGTTGATTTTTTAAATCCCAACCAACCCTCATATCACCCACATGTTTTCCACTGCAAGGTCTTTCTATCTCACAGAGTTTGGGTTTTCATATGTAAAAATTGAGTGTCTGGTGGACCTATACAGTTGTGTTTCAAATGATATACATAACCGCCAAATGTCCCATGGAGACTATGGAAGTAGACGGTTGGAATGATACAAATATCTATGACAAACTACGAAAGTTGGCTAAGAGATGTTGCTGCGAGCTCTTCGCCCATCGACTTTGGCGTTGGATAGAAATCATCATTATTGATGATTTATTGCAGCAATCTTCTGTAGTACTGATGATTGGATACATCATTACCGTGTGGGGAAATAGAATGATGCTTGTTGATTATCATGAAGACTATGCATTTGACAATATTCAAATGAGGAGGTTGCAACTTGTTGATACTGAAACTTCTCTCTTGGAACACAGTATAATGACGATGAAGTCCCTGAATCTCAGATGGATTTGCTTGAACAAACATCCCAACTCTTCTCTACCTTCCCGGATTCTAATGAAGAATTTAAGGCTTCTAGAGGCCCTTGGGGAGCATAGGAGAAATATTCTCGCAAGATGAATCATAGGTAAATAGAAATTCGTTATTCACGGGTAAATATAAATTCATTGTGTTAACCATTGTATGTTTAGTTCGTATTAAAATATCCATATGTAAATATCTAGCTTATGGTACATGTAAACATTTTGTAGGCATCTTAAAAGCAATACACAAAGAAATTGCCCGTCTCATCATCATCAAACCGGAACCCAAACAGGACGGAAAATCCCGGGTATTTTCATACGAGGATCTGTAGAGCATGCATTTCCTACACACATCAATCTGTGAATCGATGAGACTTCATCAACTGGTCCTCTTGGACTCCAAGCACGCTCTCCACAACGGCGTTCTCCTTGATGGGACTATTGTGCGCAGAGGCACTCAAGCGACTTGCCACCCATACGCCATGGGCCGTAGGGACATCATCTGGGGTATCGATTGCCTTGAATGCAAACCAGAAAGATGACTGAACAAGGATGGACACTTTATCGTGCAGAGTTCTTTCAAATTCACAGCCTTCCAAGGCGGCGCGCAGGTCTGTAGATATGGCGTTTATTCAGATGTAATATGTTGCGGAAACTGTGGTTTCTATGTTCATATTGAAGCACGCGATTGAATATTCGCTATTCTATCTCAGAACCATTTATATCTTTTTCCAGTGTCCAAGCCTTTTTGCTTTGTCTTTTGTCATTCACATTTTTCTTTTACATTGCTTTTAGCATACAAATATTTCTTGTTGGAGTTGATCAAGGTCCAACAAGAGACCTATGACAATGGATTGACAAACTTAATTGATGATAAATTTGGCAAACTTTGACAATGTCATTACTTGACTCACTTAACTTACAAATATTTCTTGTTGGAGTTGATCAAGGTCCAACAAGAGACCTATGACAATGGATTGACAAACTTAATTGATGATAAATTTGGCAAACTTTGACAATGTCATTACTTGACTCACTTAACTTCGCCTTCAAACTTCATTTTAACTTGAACTTCAACATTAATGACTTTACTCCAACTATTTACCACAATAATCTCTCAACTTTTAATTTAACTTTAACACTCTCAACACCTACACTAAAGGGTATCTCTTGGACAACGGGTATCTGACTGGCAGTGAAAGAAACTACATCTCAACACCTACACTAAAGGGTATCTCTTGGACAACGGGTATCTGATTGGCAGTGAAAGAAACTACATATGTCTGTGTGACCGCCTTGCAGGTTCAAGCTTTCGACCAGATTTTGCCACGATATCTCAGGAAATCATTGAGCATATAAGTGTTACAATTCTCTCTGTTATGGAGCATTTAATGGAGTTTATCATGTTTGCCACTCTCCGAGGTGTTATGAATGATTCCTTGCTTATAGTTGGTCATATTCATTTTTCTGCTGGATTTTTAAAGACCTTCTCATTCCCATGTAATCGTTTCTGAAGTATTTAACGAATATCTGCTGGATTCTTCAAGACCTTCTCGTTTGTGTGTAAGCGTTTCTGAAAACTAGGTAAGCCTTTCTCAGTGAGTCTTCTTTGTTTACCAGCCAATGGATTTGCAGATATTTGTTTTATTTTTCGCACTGGTTAAGTTTCATGTAACTTCGACCATCTTGTTTTTGTTCGCAGTGAATAGGGTTTGGAATTTTAAGTTATTATTTTTGTGGACGTTTACATTCCATGTTGTATTTTTTTTGGAATTTTAAGTTCTTATTTTTATTGACGTTTTCATTCCATGTTGTATTTTTTTTGGAATTTTAAGTTCTTATTTTTGTGGACGTTTTCATTCCATGTTGTATGTTTTTGTGTTATGCATGATAGATCTTAAAAATGCATGGTAAAATGAAATCATGGAACCAATGCTCTTTAAAAACTAAATTTGGAACCCAGTCTCCACCATTCAAGGAAGAGCCCATGAGAAAAAAGCTGGCTAACACTGTGCTTTTTAATATTGCATGTAATTGAGAATCCGCCAATATTAAATAGTCTCTCCCTCACATTGGAGCACAATATATTTAGGTTCACGGCTCAGGGTTTTTGGTTCTCCTGCTGTTGATTTTCCATATTTCGAAAAGTTTAGATATAAGCAAGACAATGAAGGCAACAAGCACATGCGCACCAGTTCTGGCTCCATTAATGGAGATCCCTGGAACTTACGGTCTTCCCTTTGTTTGTGCTTTCTTGGATCGATTCGAATACTTCATAGGGATCGATAAATTCTTCGAGCGTCGTGTAGAGAAACATAAGAGCACCGTCTTCAAAGTGAATATGCTTACACTTCTTATATTTGCAGACTCTCCCTCTCATATCATTACTATAATCATGCCTGTTAGAAATATTATATATTAATTATGAGTTGATGTCTATCAAATATTTACGTATAATAATAATAATGATGGTACACTCATCAGTTAGGGACCAGATTACAATTATCCTGCTTACTTATCATTTACTCATATACCTCTTTGTTGGGCCAGAAAGGTTCACATTGGCGCACCCTTTGACTTCCAGAAATGAAGGATAAGCCCTCCTCTCTGCCAAACTACGGGTCTACACTTTGGGTCTACACTTTTATTCCTCATGAGATTGGACCTTATACCTAAGGAGTTCTCCAATATACTTACCTATTCCTCATGAGATTGGACCTTATACCTAAGGAGTTCTCCAATATACTTACCTATTGATGAGAAATTTGCATAGATTGGAGCAAATCAATGTCCAATCAATTCATGTAGGAAATGAGGGAAAGCAATTTGATGTTCTTGACAAGGGATATGTGGTTATTTTTCTTACAATTGGATCATATGTACATGATATTCAATTGTTAAGTGATAAAAATGTACATATTGTCGAGACACAACCTATCCATGGGTGTCTAAAGTTTGCATTATTGACTTGAGATCTCTTACACTATGGATTCAATTAGAACAAGGAAATGAAAAGTTCTTCTTGGAACCTTCTTCTTGGTTTTCATTTCTAGATATGATCTAATAGCCAATTTTCAACATATATGGAACACTATACAACGTGAACATATTCAACAATGGAAAGTAATCGTGGGTTATGTGCATGTTATGTTTCTATAATAGGTATGGAACTTATATTCACAATGCATGGAAAGCATGGTTTGCATAGGATGTTATTTTGGAAGCGATGCCATGGGCAAAGGCATTTTACCCGCGGGCTAATCACTACAATGTCCAGAAGAAGGCCATATTTACAACTATTGTAAGTCTTTGTCATTTAGATTCTGCAAATATAAGGAAGATTGTAGTAATTTTTTGTGTCATGGGAGGTACATTAACGTGTGTAACCTCGTTGATGGAATTCCGAATGAGATTATTTATTTCGATTGCGTAGGTAGGTTTTTAATCCAAATATAATTGATTATATATATGCAAAATGAATAGTGGACAATGGAATCCGTGGTCAGAACTTAGGCTACTAAATGATTTAAGTCAGTTCAGCAGTGAGGAGGCATGTTATTTTTGTGTTTGTAAATGTAGTAAAATGACCATCCTTCGAGACTTCTGGGTGCACTTCAAGTGTCTCAGCCTCATATCATCATATTCTTCAAAGTTTTTTCGTTGTAATTCTAGCAGCATTACATCATCAAGTATATATTTATTACTTTCATATGTAAAACAAGTGGAATTAACATCAAAATGGCATAATACCATAATCTACTATGTTCAATTATAATCAACTATATTAGTTATGAAGTTAATGATGTGGTTAAGGAATATTAGTGGGTTGGTTGGCAAATGGTTAAAGGGTTTGTGAGTTAGTGGATTATGTAGTGGTCGGGGGTTATTTTAGAATAACGACTTAACAATAATTGGTGAGGTATTTGGGGGTTCATAGTAGTGACTTGGGTTAATGGGTTAGTAGTTCATGTTTGGCTTAAATTTAGAAGGTTGATGTCTTAGGAATTTAATGGTTTAATTGTTAAATTTGATGAATGAATTAGACAATTAGTGAGTTACGAGTTAGAGGCTAGTAAGATAATAAATTGACAATTAGAGAATGAGTTACAATATACAATATTAATTTATTCAAATATAAATTTAATTTGAATATATAATATAACTAAACTTAACTAATCTTATGTTAATTAATATTCAAATATAATAAACATTTTTTTATATAACATATCGAAACATATAATTAAACATAGGAAAATATCAATTAAATCAGATAATGTTAATAATTTATTTGTTATAATTTATTTTTAATCTTCATACAAACATAAGATAAAGACATCTCCTTTAATACAGACATCTATATTATTATTATAAAATAAATTTATTTTTTAATTTTTATATCTTAAATATATCTTAATACATAAGATTTATAATTAGTATTATAAAAGAATAAATAAATAAATAAACATAAAATCTTAATTAGTAAAATAACAAAAAGTTAACTACTTCTATGTTCACTATAATTAATTAAAATATATAATTAATTAAAATGCAATACCAAAGTACACCCTAATGTAGGTTACATTAGGGTATCCAAGAGGTATCATCGTTTGACATACATATGAAAATATAAAAAAGCTAAACACCTAAGACTTTTGTATTAAAATGATTGTAGCATATTTGAAATATAAATTTTTTACAATCCATGTATTTAAGATGAAATTATGTATATATTCTAACATGTATTATATATAATATTAGTTTAACATATTATATAAATGAATATATACTAAAGAAATTTAATAATAAACATAAAGTTAAATTATCAATATATTTAAGATAAAATTATATACATATTATAGCATGTAATATTAGATTACATAAATGAATAAATACTAAAAAAATTAATAATAAATATGAAGTTAAATTATCAATAATAGCTGCAAGCATTTAATGCTGCTGCAGTAGGTCTGCTCAGTGTTGGATCTTCAGCAACTCAAGATCCAACGATCATCAAGCTTACTGCATTCTCATTAAATGCTTTGCAACTTAATGGATAGCTCTTCCTGAAAAAAAACCTAAAAATACCAATAAGAAAAATAGTTTAGTATCACATATACTTAAAAGTGGAATCAAATGATAGTTTTCAAGTTTAAAAAACAAAAACTTGAAATGAAACCTAATTCAAGAGTGGTAACATAATTTGACCAAGCTTTTTATCTTTTTGTCACATTCCCACTCCCGTTAATTCTGGCCCTCATTTGCAGAGATATTACAAAGTGAAGAATACCTCCAGTGGTGAACATTCGTTGCCTCACTGCTAATTAAAATCCACAGTGTAACACACCACTACCAGTATCGATTATTTGGACGACATTATTTACTGTATCAGATGTGATCCCGTGAACCTACGTTTTGTTTAAATTATCAATGATTATTACATTGATTCAGTTTAATGAGATTCGCTTCTCTTCATTCTTCGCAATCAACCTTCATTTTGACGGCCTGTGAACGTTTTTTATGTTTATAAACTTATTTGACATGTAATTATAAAATTTAACCGTTAACGATGACATGCATTACAAAATCCAAACGGTAGATTTAAACTTTAATTAAATAATTAAAATTTACTTATTTAATTAGCTCGTCATAAATTTTAATACTCTTTTTGGGTATAGGCAGGTAACTTATAATAGTTGAAATTATAATCCTAGTTTGAGAGTATAGGTCGGTAACCTTTACTAGTTTAAATTTTAATACTTGATCAATGTCTCATGTATTGCATCGTGAAACTCATTAGCTCAGGATCTACGAAGACTTAGATTGACAGTCACTCAAATGTATAAACCTTAAGTTGAAGGGTATGAAAAATCCCAAAACGTCATCAAATTTCTATTTGACAGACAGAGTAAATTTAAAATTCTAGGCCTCTTTATCACCATTAAAACATCACTGACAAACAAGTTTATTAACTAACCTGATTGGTAACCTGATTGTTTTATCATTTTTATGCAAGTGGATTACGTCAACAGATGGCCGCTCCTCATAGGCCGTGGAAAAACAACGAAGCTGGGAGAACAAGCCCCTTATGTAACTCCTTCGACGTAATTACGTCGTAAGGCGTTCAACAAGTGGGAGTCGACTCCCCGAGTTAATGCTGTTTTTTTTTTCTATCCGTCGATATTTTTCGTCCGACGATTCGGATAATCTCCATCATTGGATCGGGTTCAATGCCAAGGTTTGGTGCACAGTAGTGGTTGAAGCATCAAATACAAAGGCATTAGTCGTAGAGGTAGAGTCGGCCGACAGTGACAGCATGGCCCAGGGAACCTCAGCTTAACCATGGGTTAAGGTCCAGTGAAAGATGAAGAAGTCGCAGGTCGGGGACTCCGGCTGACTGAAGCAAAAAAAACAGCGAGAAGGAAGAAGTGGATGTCTGTCTTTTTGATGTTTTTGTTTTCTCAAATACTCAAATTTTAAATTGGGATTCCAATAGATCATCGGCTGGAGATGGTAGGAGAAGTGATGGGGGTGCCAAATTTGGAGATGGATTTGGTGGAAGGAGGAGGAGATGGGGGGATGTTGTGGTTGTGGAATCGTGCATGGAATTGGTGAACGAGATATTGGGTATTGGGGAATGCAGGAATTATCTGAAGAAGGAAGCCGCCAATCTGGTTAGAAGGCTCAAGTTATTGACACCCATGTTTGAAGAACTCAGGGAAATGAAGGACCCCCTTCCTCAGGAGAATATCCTGCAGGCCTTACACTCTCTGCGCTCAGCTTTCAAACATGCCGAGGAGATCCTCAAGTTTGGCCATGATGGCAGCAAGTTGTTCATGGTACTGTAATTCCTCTGCCTTCAATTTTTGTTATTATTGAATTCCATCTTTAGAATTTCAGAATAGAATCCATTGAGTCAGATATAGATTCTTAGAACAAAATCATAATATGATTGATATTGTGCAATGGGTCGATGGGATTGAACCCATAACTTCTGTTGCTGGAATATGTGTCTTTTGATTACAAGATATGTGGTTGGATTTTCTCTTCTTAAATCACCCTGTATATAGGACTGGCTGTGGGAATCCACTCGAGTCTTAAACAAGGGCTTTGATTGGGAGGCGACCATTACCCATGGAACCACTAGAGTGTGAAAGACTCTGCCTCCTGGGGGGGTGAGTAGAGGGGTTACCTGACCATGGCTGCATAGCCTTGCAGACTACAGGACACCATATGGCCCCAAACCACTCGATCTTGTGAGGAGGGGTAACCCCAGGCATTTCTGAAACACTGGCCACAGTAAACCGAGGAGAGGGCCTTTGTGAAGGGTATGAACTCTACACCAAATTGCGTCTATTGGAACAACACGAGGGCACTGAGTCTGCCACTTGAGATGAGGTGATGGTTGTCTGGCCACCCTCTACAACCCTAAGAAAATCGTGTCTATTGGAACAACACGAGGGCACTGAGTCTGCCACTTGAGATGAGATGATGGTTTTCTGGACACCCTCTACAACCCTAAGAAAAACATGCTAAACACACACAAAAAACGAGAGACTGTAGGCATAGTAAAAGTTGAAAACCTTGGCGAGGAGAAACCTTACCAGGTACAGCATCTTGCAGAGCTCTTTAGCTGTTTAGTTAGTGAAATGAGAGAAGACAGGTCTAACAGGGTTTTGTTTCATTACTTTTGGCATGCGTGGTGAGTTTAGCCAGAGAGACCCACTCATGTGAGTATTATTTCGTTCAATAACGCGTCAATCAATCCTTTTGCAAGAGCCCATGGACAAAACTATACCAATGCTTCCATAATTGGCAACTCTTTATTTTCGTGGATAACAATGTCTCCACAATGTGCTCCAACACTGGGATGAACCTGCTGGTAGACTGAAACCTAGCAACTCAGGCCCAACCATGTAGTCATGGCCCCAGGCATTTCTGAAACACTGGTCAATAAAAAAATCCTGCTTCTCCATCATTCCAAGGTTCCGAACATCCACTTCAGTGTGAACCATCTTATTATTATTATCATCGATATTCGTCTGAGTATCCAGTACAAAATTTTGCATGATACTGGTCCTCAGCCTATCATAGGTGGGCAACTTCTCCAGAGCTGCCCATCTGAGAGCTTCTTCGTCATCATCTACCCTCTGTGAACGAGTGCTCGATCTAGCAAACATATCTTCGACACCCCAAAATTGTAACTACACAAAATTGATGAGAAAACTGCAAATCACCTCACAAAAGCGTATTCATGGTGTGGGCTGTGTATTCATGGTGATGAGAAAACTGCAAATCACCTTCCACTAATGACTTGCTCGCGCAGAGAGAAGGGCAAAAGGGTGGGTGTGGGCTGTGTATTCATGGTGATGAGAAAACTGCAAATCACCTTCCACTAATGACTTGATCGCGCAGAGAGAAGGGAAAAAGGGTGGGCTGTGTATCTGTCACTCCAAAGGGCTGCTCAAGTTGGGGAGTGAGGAGAGGGCATTGAGCAACCACCACTCCAAACTATCGATGAAAGAAATGGGTGGAAAAATTGAATGCCAGAGGTAGGTTGTCTCTTGTAGTGTATCTTTACCTCCCACAGGTGCTCATGGATGGATGCCAGGTGCTCGTGTGGATGCCACGTGAACTGCATGCATGTTGGGAGGGAGTCATGCAGAGGAGAGCTCGTGGATGGATGCCAGGTGCTCGTGTGAATTTCGTCACAAAGTTAACTTTTTCAACTATCAATATGACCCACAATCTCTATGCCAATTAGCTCAAACATGCAGAAATCTGAGAGTGAAATGTCGGAGCAATGAAATATGGGAGCCCCTGTTCTATGACCGCTGGGGTAAAATTATTGGGGTGACTGCTTTTACTGCCTGGGAGCAGATGGTGAAAGGGGAGAATGCAAGGATCCTGAATCGGAGCTACATGCCATCATGCTTGTGGATGCTTCCTCTGACATGTATTTGATCATTTTCAAGACATAATGACAAATCAATATTGGAAGAGTTGAATGAAAGCTTTGTGAGTATGTATTCAGACTTGGAAAGTGGCAAATTATGGTTTCCCGTGCAGGTTTACAATCGGGAGGTGAGAATTAATTTTTCCACAAATCTCTAAGTAGAATCATCATATACTATGAAATGTATGATGTCCATACATTGCTTTCCATGAATGGCTGAACTTGCGCTTCAGCTCTCTTAGTTGGGTTAATGATACCCTTTTGTGCATGCTTTTATTTCTGGTCGGGTTCATTACATTCATCTGTTTTTTTTTTCAAAAATATGTTTCATTTGCACACTGTTTTCATGATTTTCAGTAGAAACCGACATTTTGTGTGTTGTCTTATTTATAGTAAAGAGCTAGAGACCTTTTGTGTTTACATTTTTATGTTGGGTGACCCTATTTCATATACTGTGTGCTATCTATGAAAATGTAGTTGCATTCACAAGTGAATATGCAATAGGTAAAATTTATATTTGAAGATCATTTGTTTGGGTGAAAATTTATATTTGAAGATCATTTGTTTGGGTGAAATGTGTATCAATGTTTTATATTTAAAGAGAAACAATTTGTTTAAGTTTCTTCCCTGATAACGGGTGAACAGTTACCATAATCAAGGAGAAACAAACTGGTTTTATCTTTCTCCAAAACTCCCTTGATGATGGGTGAAGTGTTCACCCTAAATATTGGGAATGGTAAACATTTTACTAGTTCTCCCTTGATGATGGATGAAGTGTTTATCCTAAATATTGGGAACTAAAAAAAATTTACCCAAAATTTAAAATAAATATACACAAAAATTTGTTTATTCTTTTAAATATTTTGAATTGTATTTATGGATTGATGAATCTGTAATGAGTAATTGAATGACCTATATTAGTAATAAGAAAACTATATTATAATTATTATATATTTAATGAGCCAAATAAACAAATACCATTTGTTAGGATGGTAAAATATGTGATTATAGAATAGATTCCACACCACGGGCCTAAGCCTAACTATTGTATTCCATTCTCTATAATATATTTTTATACATCTCCTTTCTTGCATTGTATGTAAAGCAGGTATGTAGGAATGTTTAAATAAATTATTTATTGTTTCTCTTTATAAATTTGATATATTTTTATTATACCTGCCGTCGGCAGGTTATATAGCGATCGGTTGGTCGCTATATTGCATTGACCAACATTTGTTCAAAAAATTAACTCAATGTTTATTAAAGTTTTTTAAATTTGTAATATTAAAATTATTATTTTTTAAATTAAAATTACTTTTAAAATTTTAGTAAATTAAATTATCTATTTTGTGATTGGTGCAATACAATGATTTAACTATTTTCCCCTGGTGTGCAAAATAATTATCAATTTTTAAAAATAATAAAAAACAAAAAAAATTGAAAAATACACAAACATGCCATCTGTTGTGCAATTAATTCCTATTTGAAAATTGGTATTAAATAAAAATTAAAAAAAAAAACAAAATGTTGCCACGTATATGTTTATAGATCATTTCATATCTTATTGTATCTGGGAGCAGTAAATCAATGATCTATTACGCCTCCATTACGCTGCACATTTCCTGAATCCCGACCATATATTAAGGTGCCTGTATTGAATACCAATCTTTGCATCTGCAGATGGGTGCATGCAATCGACACGTGTACACATCTTTTATTCTTTCTATAATCTGGTGTCAAAAGCCATACGTGTCACACTATAATCGTATGTCAAAACTGGTACACGTCAAAGGATAAACTAAAAACTAAAAGCAATTTATCATGAATAATTCTAGACTAAGACTTTGGACAAGATATATTGAATTGTCGGTCATTCTTTTTCTGCGTGTTCATTGCATTTTCCCATTATAAATTTGTGTGAAGTTATATTGTCTTTATAATATAGATAGATATATTGCTTAAATATGAGAAATTATGGTTTGATTTTGAAAGAGTTTAATGGTAAAGATAGTCGCTTGGTATCACGAAAGTAATTATCAACATTAATTTATAAAATATAAATAAATAAACTAAATTATATATATTAAATTATTATTAAAATTAATTATTATTATAATAAAAATTAAGCTTTTAAATTTAATAAAAAAACAATTTAAATTAGAATTTAAACTACAAAATTTATTGTAATTTGTATTAATAATAATACCTTATTCAAATTTATAATAAAAAATATTATGATGATTCATTATATAATATGCATAATGGTTATCACAAACTAATGGAATTAAGTATAAATGATAATGTATAAATGATAATGCACGCCTTGGAAATGAAGAATGCATATTGGATATGCGGGATGGTTTAGACCAGAGATTTAAAGATTGTAAAGGTTATGCAATCCGTTGCCCAAAAATTATCCGTATATAGGTAGAGGGTTAATTAGAAATTAGAGAGCATAGGACCATTCATTCGGGATCCGAGCACAGGTACAGGGCGGGGAGGGGACAGGTCAGCAGGACAATAAAGCTCAGCCGGCTCAGTCAGCAGGGTCAGCAGGACAGGTAGCAAAACAGGCTTCGTTTCGCCTCGTGGCCCCTAGTGTAGCCTCATTGATCCGCCTAGTGCAGTCTCATGGCCTACTCATCTCGTGTAGCCTCATGGCCTAGCCTACCTAGTTTAAAGTATCATCAAGGGTTATATGGGAGGAAGGGTTAGACCGGGTTACTAACTATATATACCCCTCATTATGGAATGGCATGATCGGATGTGGCGAGATGATCAGATACAGGATGGTGGCAGGATGGCTGGCATTATAAGTATAGCAGCAGCATAGCAGAGGAGTATAAGGGTAGGAGGCTAGAAATCAAGAAGACGGCAGCTAGCGCAAGGGAAATCAAGAAAACAGCAGGCAGAAATCAAGAAAACAGCTACGAGACAAGGAACAACCTATACAATTACTATGAAGGAAATCGAGAAAACCACTGCCGGACATGATCGATGTTAGCACCTGGAAAGCGGAGGACTTGCAACCCTCGGGCACCTCTCGCAACCATATCAGGTAGTCCTCCTCGTTTCTGTCAGAGGGACCAAAGTAGGCGTAATGACTCGTCGCCCGCTTGGCCAAATCCTTGTCCACCTTGTCTAGTTCATCGATTACGACCTGGATGGAGTCGTAATCGATAACATGAAGGCCTCCTTTAGGACACTTTAACGAAGTAAGTTTGGAATTTTTTTGTGATAACATGTCATTATGTGTCATTCCTTCTGCATCATGGTTTTAACTATTGCCATTAGATTTTGTTCTTCCCACGAGAACACACTATTCAAGGGGTTAACTATTATATGAATAGAATTTTTCTAACCCAACCAAGTCCTGTGCTTGCAATTAGAAACCCCAAAATATATAACAACTGTATCGTACCCGTCCTGCTCATTGACTATTTTTATGGAATTTTCTTTCCAGTTAACCTTAATTTGGATTTACGACTCGGAGTATCAGGTGCACTAGAAGTGTCAATAATTTTTAAATTCGTACCTGTACCTGTAACTGAATCTAGTGTTGGTACTGTTTTTCCTATTATTACCATTTCTACTACTGTCAATCTAGGTTGGGATAAGGGGGAATCGCTCTTACCTGACTAAGCTGAGCTAGAAGACGGTCATCAGCGCCAGCGCAGGAAACATTAAGTTGTAACATAGGCCTCAGCCTCTCATCTGCATGGCATGCCCCCATTACTTGTAAATCTAAAGCTTGAAGCCACTACAACATTCCGTTCTCCCTTTGAGTTTGTTCATTAGAGGAAATTTGGGGTCTAAAATGGGCCTTATAAGAAAACGCGCCAACAATAAATTTTGTGAGTTAGAATTCAGGAACCAATATAATTTCAATAAAATGAGTCAACCATAATGGTTGAATTGACATATTTGTCATAAAAGAAAACTACTTTTTTTGTTCGTATTTTCAGCATATCTCCCTGTGTTTTTACTCAAATTCCAAGCAGGAGAGCTCCTTGGATGCGGAATTTAGTTCCGCATCCAATGAGTACACACACTGCATACTTTTGACGGACCCTGCTACCCCAAAAATAAGAAATACCTGAAAAAACATGATGATGATGTCATCATCACATTTTTAGGTATTTTTTTATTTTTGGGGTAGCACGGTCCGTCAAAACTATGCAGTGTGTGTACTCGTTGGATGTAGAATTGAATTTCGCATCCAACTAGCTCTCCTGCTTGGAATTTGAGTAAAAACACACGGAGATATGTCGAAAATACTAACAAAAAAATAGTTTTTTTCATTCTTCCTCCAAAATTAATAACTATTATTTTATTATTTTAACTATTATTTTATTATTTTCCTTAGGAGGCCCATTTTAGACCTCAAATTTCCTCTAATGTGAAGCAATAGATCTCCATCTCCTGTGCCCTGCAACACTTCAGTAAGCCTTCGGGCAATACTAATATGATGTCTTCTATCGTTACTTGGCCACACCTCTGTGCCGCCGTTACCACCATTCTGCCCACTGCCGCGTTCTAATCTGGATTCTACAGGCATTCTGCATTCTATGACAGGGGAGGCAACAGTGCAATGACTGAATCCTCCATCTGGTAACCGTGGATCTGCATTTCCTAGCGAGGGAAATAAGGAACGACATGTCGTAGAAACATGAACCATCAAGGCTGCAACTGCCGATGGCTCGTGCAGCATGAGCAGCAGGCCAGTAGGCCTCTAGGGCTATGAAGTGAAAATCGCGCCGGGAGATGAGAGACTCCGAGATGTTGTGGCGCCACTCGTAGAACTCGTAGGTGTCGTGGCTTGCTTCTCCCAGCATCACCACCCTCGCCTTGGATATTCTCTCCACCAGTCTCTGGAGACCCCCCGCCTTCTTCAGTGGAACAGCGAGCCTGCCTAATTCTTTTACCAAACTCTCCGTGCTCATCCTTCAATGTAACGTTTTCTTCTTTCAAATTTCATGGGGATTTAATGGAACGTTTTCTTCTTTCGATGTTCATGGTGATTTAATATTGGAGAGTGCATGTGAAATCCGAGGTTGGCGTGTGCAGGTCTGGACATGACATGTATCTGATTCATTGCGGGTGAGTTGTCTCCTTGGCTGCAGCGGCTGCATTCTTGACAGGCTGCATCTTCTTGCACTGAATCGATGGATAGTATGGGCTATAACTAGTGCTGATTTATTCTTATGAAAACTGTAATATACACAGTGTACTGTGATATACCGAATAGAAAACTATGAATTGTGCAAGAGCAAACTGGGTACGACTAAAAACTGTTAATGTTCTGTCTGTGACGAAGCAAAGGTCGTATATATACAGAGTTTGAAAGGATCGAATGCTTATGAAAAGTGAGGTTGATGAGGATAAGGCGTTAAGTTTCATTATGTGTAGTTCAGGAGGACACCTTGCACATGGCTGGTGTAACGTGTCAGTTTGTTTACATGCAGCCGACTCTAAAAGATTTTGCAGTCTACACTGTTTTTTATTTATTTTATCTAACAGTTTCTCTGATTTGCATTGAAATCTGTATTATTAATTAGAGCAGTAGCGTAGGGATCCACATTTTAGTTATTATTCTTATTATAAAATCTACATTCCAAGCAACGGTCGAATTTGTTATAAAAAAGCTACAACAATTCTTTTTTATTTAAATTTTTATAAGATTTAAGAGGATTATTTTTTATTTAAATTTTTATAAGATTTAAGAGGAGGAAAAATTATTTTTTATTTAAATTTTTATAAGATTTAAGAGGAGGAACAATTATTTTTTATTTAAATTTTTATAAGATTTAAGAGGAGGATAAAGCTTAAGCACCAGCCTATTTTTTTTTATTAAAAAAACTCTCTGCAGAAACGTGAAGTGCCTGAACCCTAAATAGGTTATGAATCATAATCAGTTGTCCAACTTTTTTTTATCCATATTCTTATTGGAATTAAATTGTTATTATTTTGTCTTGTTGTTATTAGTCTTTGGAGAACAGTATAACTTATTACGCATCCTGAACTTTAATTTATAGTTTTAACTTTTTCTACTAAATCATATATAATATATTTGGAGAATGACCAAATTTTTATTTAGTAATTTTCATTTTTTTTATTAAATAATAAATTTAATCTTATTTGTTTCAATTATTTTTTACTATCGATTTTTGAGTCATCATAATGATGGAAATGGTGCAGAATGGTCTACGACCAATTTTTTATTTAATAATTTTCATTTTTTTATTAAACAATATATTTAATGTTATTTTTTCGAATATAAACTTTCTTTGATTTTTAAGTGGAAATGGTGTTATCAATATTGTAAAATTTATTATCTTGTTTTTATTTTAATGATATTCTAAAACATGTTTTTTTCAAGAAAAAATAAATAAATCTCAGCTCTTTATTGATGTTTATATAGAGATCTCCACATAATGGTTCACCTTATATATGGGCTAAGGCATAATTCAAATATGTTCAATAGATCAAAATACTTAACATAAAATCTCTAAGTTATGGATAATAAAATTGTTCCACTAAGACTAATGAGTCTATTGTTTCATACCTGCAAAAAAAACCACACTAAAACATACTCAAGACTCATACAAAGAT
>LPNX010698882.1:513319-538910 GCA_001517045.1 Pseudotsuga menziesii
TAAACGGCACGTATAAGCAGCCTTGCTGCTATTTTCTTGTTTATTTAGTAGATAGATCCATAGATTTATGGAATGTTGCTTGATTGTAACATAAAAACTACAAAAACTATCAATCCATTGTCATTTGGATGAGAGAATAATAATTTTCATGATTACTTTTGAAATGCGGATAATGTAATGGTCAATTGTGTGAAGAATATAATGTCTTTAAAATATTGTATCTAAACTTCAAATTGTCTTCCTTGTTGTACATGTCTACATCTCCTTGCTTAACTTGCAACATGGGTAGCCCCAAGGGTTAGCTCAATTGGTAAGACGTGCGCACACTCTCTCGGTACGGGGAGAGGTCACGGGTTCGAGCCTTGAGTCCTTTGGGGTTAGGCCATCTGTGAGGATGGCCGGCGGTTTACCACCTCTACCATCCACTAATGTGGGGAAGTATTGCTGGGTTTTCCGTGGAGATTTCCTCTGAAAAAAAACTTGCAACATGGGGTTCTTTTATTGCACCCTAGGTACAATTGCTAGTTATGTATATCATAAACTATGACCTACAGGCCTATTTCTTTATGTAATCTATGCTATAAATTGATCTCGAAAGTTGCGGCTATACGACTTAAACCCTTCTTGGACTCCCATATCACACCTCAGCAGTTTGGGTTTCTGAAGAACTGCCTGATTCATGGGCCTGTGGCCATTACACAAGAGGTATTACATACTGTTAAGCTTATGAAAAAATCTGCCCTCATACTCAAACTGGACTTGACGAAGGCTTTTGATCGTGTAGATTGGACTTTCATCAGGCTGATACTTATTCAGATTGGGGTACCTTTGGTTGGGGTTAACTGGATTATGGGCTGTATATCTTCATCAATTTTTGTTGTAATCGTCAATGGCTCACCCTCATCTTTTTTTCCCTCTTCTCGGGGCATTAGACAAGGCTGTCCACTCTCCTCTCTGATCTTTATATTAGTCATCGAAGGACTTAGCCTCTTGATTGCGGATGCTAAACAAAATGGTCTGATTAAGGGTATTAAGATCTCAAATGATCTCATCATTACTCATCTCCTTTTTGTGGATGATGTGATACTTTTTGGAATGGGCACTGTTGAAGACTGGATTGCTTTCAAGGTGATTCTTGAAACTTTTTGTGAGGCCTCTGGCATGAAAATCAATCTGGACAAATCTTGTTTTCTGCACTATAATGTGAAGGATAGCATTTTGAGGGGGATTTCTGACATTTTTCCTTACCGTTTTGATCACCTTGACCTTGGTTTCACTTACCTGGGTTTTTTCTTGAAGCCTTCGGGATACCTTGTAAAGGAATGGCTTTGGCTCATTAAAAGATTTGAATCCCGTATTAACCATTGGACAAACAGATTTTTGTCGTTGGGGGGTCGACTGGTACTTATCCGTGCTGTTCTCACCAGCCTTCCGGTCTATTGGTGTTCTCTTCTCCCTATCCCATCATCCATATTGGACAAGCTAAGGAAACTTATCTTCAACTTCCTGTGGGGTTCATCAGCTGTAAAAAAGAAGTTTCACTTGGTTGATTGGCAACTGCTGGCTCGGCCCATCTCCTTGGGGGGTTGGGGTATTAAAAACTTACCTCTTTTCTGTATATCATTGAGAATGAAGAATTTCTGGTATGCTTTGAATACCTCTGGTATTTGGAATCAGCTTATAAGGACAAAGTATATGAAGAATATGTCGATCCAAACTTGGTGCAGAAATAAATACTTCAGATTTAAGAACTCTTCTCGTATCTGGATGGGATTCATTAAAACCCTGAAATGGATCGGGCAAGGCTTAATTTGGCAAGTGGGTCAAGGTACTGAGGTTAGAGTGGGGGTGGATCCAATTGTGGGTCTAGGCAGTACATATATACTGCCATATGAACTTAGAACTTACCTTGAAGATTATGGCATTATCACTCTTGCCCAGGCCAAAAATCATGATACAAGACACTGGTTTACTGCTGAGGAATTAGATTTATGTGATGAATGGAGTTTGCTGTGGAGTACTTATATCAAAGGTTTAGAATATAACAGAATCAGGCTAAATGAGGAATCTGATACACTTCTGTGGTCTACTAGGAATTTTGTGGGCTCTATCAATGCTGCTATGAGTTATGAATGTTTGATTAAAAATAATATACAGGATGATCATAACCTGGTTTGTCTACAGCTTTGGTCTTTAAAGATTCCAATGAAGATTATATGTTTTATATGGCTATTGGTCAAAGACAGAATACTTACCTGGGACCATCTTCAATCAAGAGGGTTTTATGGCCCTAGCAGATGTGTGCTATGTGAAAAAGATTCAGAGGACTGTGGACATTTATTTCTTATGTGTCCTTTCGTGGTTAACATTTTCACTCATTTCTCGATTTGTTTGGGCTCCACCATCTGTCCTCATAGCACTGTACAATCCTTCCTGGAACACTGGTTTGACTCCACTGCTATATCTGATCCTATCCGATACACCCCTATCTTTATATTCTGGTACCTGTGGCTTCTCCGTAATTAGTGTATCTTTGAGAATGTCAAACCTTTAGCTACTACTCTCATATTCAATATTGAAGATAAGCTTGCCCTTTACCCTGTTCCTCCATGCAAAAAGAAGATCAGGAGGATTGGTTTGCAGCCTCTTCATGTCTATCCTGTAGGGTATTTTGATGGTGCAGCACAAAGAAAGTTGGGGGGTGCTGGGTTTGTGATTTATATTAGTGAAACCCACTATTATTGTTTCTCTGTGGGCTGCGGTATTGGATCCAATACTAGAGCAGAACTGCTGACTCTTTGGTCTCTGCTCAGAACTGTCATTCTGATGGGACTGCCCATAAAAATGATATTTGGTGATTCAATGGTGGTTATATCATGGGTCAAAAGACTGTCGGCACTTAATATACCCACATTGAAACATTGGTGTGAAGATATTTTTACCATGTTGCATCTTGTCCCTTCAGTGGCCTTCAATCATATCTTCCGGGAACACAACATACTTGCTGATGAACTTTCAAAAAAGACACTTTCATTGGATTTGGGTTCTGGATATTACACGGAATATTTGGATGGGAAACATATTGGTGATGGACAATTTGCACTCTTTTGATGGCTGTTATCTTCACCATTTACAGTATCTGGACATATGATTGTATTTACTTTTTGTACTTGTTTAGAGATATTTCAGCATGTTGTTGTGCTTGCCTGGAATGGTATGTTTAAAGGACACTGACAGTAAAATTCTGACCTGATATATCAGGAGTGATGAACAAGTCTGATGAGAAACAGACTTAGTACTCTTATATTTGTTTTGAATGTTGGCTGTATGCAGTTTCTTCAAGCTGCTACTGTTTTGGTACTTGTTGTATTTTGCTTGTATTGCTGACTGTTTACAGATATGATAGCTGTCACTTGTTATGTACTAGATTGATTATAAGCTGTGACGATATCCCACTATGGGTGGTTATACAGGGGACTGTTTAGTCTCTCTATGTAACTGTTTAAGATGTCTTTTGATTCTACATGAATATCAAAGGCTGGTATTTTTTCCTCTGAAAAAAAAAAACTATGACCTACCTACGACATAACTTATTAACAGCTGACAACAAGAGGTTGTAGAAAACGATTTTATCCCAACAATTTTGTGGGCCATCCGATGACGCATAAAACTGCTGGCCAGCATTTAATTCTCTGCCCATGCTATGTATTTTTAGCCTATAGACGGCGCCTTGAAAAACAATATGGACAACGCCGTGAAAAACAAGAAACCGAATAAATGTCTTATCACCCATTTTCATTTTCATGGTGCGGCTTGTTTGCGAGTGAGCTATGGTCGCTTTGAAATGTTCGGTTTTCTGTCATATTTATCCTATCGAGAAAATAAAAATTTGAACGGCCAAAAATTAATGCTTGCCGTGAAAAACAAGAAACCAAATAAATGTCTTATCACCCATTTTCATTTTCATTGGGCGGCTAGTTTGCGAGTGAGCTATGGTCGCTTTGAAATGTTCGGTTTTCTGTCAATTTATCCTATCGAGAAAATAAAAATTGAACGGCCAAAAATTAATGCTTTTGTTATTATAAACTTTATTCAGTAAAACTCAGCCGTGGAAATAATACAGAGAGGAGCTTCCTCGAAGCTTTGTATTAATGGGTGGGTAGGTGACTTACTCTTGTCAGTGCGCAGAAAATTATTCGCTCGAGTACATACTTCAGAACCTTGAAGTGACAAGGAGAGCGGTAGAAACCACATACACAACGAAGTTTTATTCAAACGACGAATCTATAAAAATAAACGAAGAAACTTCAACCATTCCGTAATTCTTTGGAAAACTAGGCCGTAATGTTACGTTTGAATTTCTCCATCCTCGGTGCTCCATAAATTTACATAAATAAACGAAGAAACTCCAACCATTCTCATTCTGTTTGAGGAAGGGAAGATGGAGATTCCTTCTATTTTCTGTTCCATTACGACAATGCTTTACTTTTTATTTTGTTTCGTTCTATTTGCTAGCGCTTCCGTGGTTTCCACCCTTCAATTGTCTAATCGTCGGCATCCCCATCTTAGCAACGCTTCTGATCAAGAGGCTCTTCTTGGTTTCTTGTCTGGGATCACTTATGATCCATCACAGGCTCTCTCCACTTCTTGGACACCAAATGTTTCCTTCTGTGAGTGGATAGGTGTCGCATGCAGTCGGCGCAGACAGAGAGTGGTTTCCCTGAATGTTTCCAGCAGGGGATTACAAGGTACAATCTCTCCCCTTCTCGGCAATCTTTCCTTTCTAAGAATACTCGACCTTGGTAATAACAGTTTTGATGGTCACATTCCCTATCAATTGGGGAATTTGTTTCGCTTAAATGAGCTTTACTTGTATCGGAATCGTCTCCAAAATTCTATTCCGCCCACTCTTGCTGGTTGCCGTAGTTTACAGGTCTTGACTCTGATATTTAACAATCTCACCAGAAACATTCCCGAAGAACTATGCGTTCTCCCCAAGTTACAAGTCATTCAAATAGGACACAACAGTTTGACGGGTACAATCCCCCCTTGCTTGGGAAACCTCTCCTCTTTGTACTTCATACATTTGGGTGACAACCACCTTCACGGGAGTGTTCCTTCCGAACTGGGTAAGCTAAGCCAGTTGATTGTCTTAGCTGTGGAAACTAACCATCTCTCAGGACAAATTCCATCTTCCTTGGCTAACTGCACTAATCTTGAATTATTGGATATAGGTGAAAACCAGGTGACTGGTCACATTCCCACGGAGTTGTGTAGCAAGAACACCCGGTTGTTGGAACTCGAACTGTCTATTAATAAGTTGACTGGCGGCATTCCTGCTTCCCTTGTCAATTGTACGAACCTTCAAAACATCTCTTTATCTTATAACCAGCTCAATGGAGTAGTGCCAATGGAGTTGGGTAAGTTGACAAATCTCAAGTTCCTTGCCTTGGGCAGTAATCAGCTTGTTAGTAGCAACACTACGAGCTTGCCCATTCTTACTGCTCTTATTAATTGTTCCAACCTAGGCCTAATAGACTTATCCTTTAATAATCTAATGGGACGTTTGCCCTTTTCTATAGGCCACCTCTCTACAAAAGTGTACTACATAGCTTTGGCCGAAAACGGATTAGCCGGAGAAATACCTCAACACATTGGAAACCTCACTAGTTTATCGTTCCTTGATTTAAGTTTCAATTCTTTTACAGGGGCAATTCCCTCTTCACTTAAAATGCTTCAAAACTTGGAGAGGTTATTTATGGGAGGCAATAGTTTACAAGGAAACATTCCAGCAGAAATAGGGCAATTGAAGAGGTTAGGGCTGTTAAATCTTGAGTTAAATAATCTCTCGGGAGAAATCCCTGGTTCTATTGCTTACCTCCAGCAATTGAGATATCTATATTTTGATCAAAACCAATTATCAGGAAATATTCCTGCAAATCTAGGAAAATGCGTGAACTTATTACAACTAGACTTATCATACAACATGCTGAGTGGGCCCATACCCCGGGAGATTGTAGATCTTGCAAATTTAGCTTTGTTTTTGAACCTTTCAAATAATTTATTGCATGGACCTATCCCTTTGGAACTAAGTAAGTTGACTATGGTTCAAGCTATAGATATTTCTGCAAATCAGTTAACTGGTTATATTCCAAGTGGGCTTGAAAGTTGTAAAGAACTAGAATACTTGAATCTTTCTTACAATGCACTTGAAGGTTCGATTCCAATGTCAATCGGTCAACTTCTAAGTCTTCAGGACATAGATTTCTCCTCCAACAATTTGTCAGGGGTAATACCCATGTCATTGGTAAATCTCAAAATGCTTAGCAAATTGAATTTCTCTTTCAACAACTTGTCAGGGGAAGTCCCAAAAGGTGGAGTTTTCAAAAATCTTGGTTCCATAGTATTAATGGGAAATCCTATGCTTTGTGGACCTTGGGTAAGTCTACCGCCATGTTCTATTCAGAAACATAAAGGTGTTTCACATTTGAAAATAGTTATCATACCTATTGCTGCAATTGCAATCACTATTGTATTGTGCTTATTTTTTGGATTCTTTTGGAGACAAAATCACAAGAAGAGTATTCCTATAGAGGAGGCCTTAAATGTGAAGCATCGAAGAATTTCCTATGGAGAGCTCCTCACTGCAACTGAGGGATTTTCTGATGCCAACTTGCTAGGAGTGGGTAGTTTTGGGAAGGTGTATAAAGGGGTTTTGAATGATGGCACAAGCATTGCAGTGAAGCTTCTCAATCTAGAAAATGAAGGGGCTCACAAGAGTTTTGATAAGGAGTGCAAAGTATTGAGTAGAGTTAGGCACCGAAATTTGATTAGAATCATAACCTCTTATTCAGACCACCAAATCAAAGCTTTAATATTCCCATTAATGCCAAATGGAAGCCTAGAGAAGTGGTTACATGGTGAAGATGAAGTTGCAAGTAGTTTGAGTTTGATTCAAAGGTTGAATATAGCAATAGATATTGCACAGGGCATGGCGTATCTACATCACCATTGTTTCATGCAAGTGATCCATTGTGATTTGAAACCAAACAATGTGCTTTTGGGCGAAGATATGACAGCATATTTAATAGACTTTGGCATTGCTACCATATGTTTTGCAAACTCCGAGGATCTATCTCTCACATCCACACATGCACTCAAGGGATCTGCAGGCTACATTCCTCCAGGTATTATTTCAGATAGATACCATGTTAGGGAATGCCATGAGTTTTTTATTTTATTATTATTGTGAATGAGAAACATTTTCATAAAATGTTTGAATGCAGAGTATGGATTGGCTGGATGTGTCACAACAAAAGGTGATGTTTATAGCTATGGAGTAGTGCTATTGGAGATGCTCACTAGAAAGAAGCCCACACATAACATGTTTATGGAAGGAATGACCTTGGAAAAATGGGTGGCTAGCAGTTTTCCAAACCAAGTTGCACAAGTGGTGGATAAGAGTCTATTGAGGAGGACTAGCACCATCATTGAAGAAGATATGGAACTCAATTGTCTCAATCACCTTGTCAATGTGGGTTTGCTGTGTACAAAAGAATCCCCAGAAGGACGTCCTACTATGATTGAAGTTGTGGGTATACTACAAAACATCAAAAACACCTTTTTCAGAATCCATAGCATTCCAATGTTTCAATCAAATATAACACATTTGCTAGATAATACAAGCACTATTCACAACATTAGTGAAGACCAAAGTTCATCTACATTTTAGTGTTTTGTAAGGAAACAATGATTGTATAATTGAACCATAAAGTAATTTGTGTCCATAGCAATAGTTCCAAGTAAGTTGAGTTTCATTCCATTCTCCTTTTCAGAGTAGCCTATTTATAAGAGTGTTATTCCCCTGTATGTCAGTTGTTGGATTTATGTGAATGTAAAATATAAACTTATATAGGGGATTTTTGGAAATGTTTCTACCACTAAAAAAATCCCCTTTTCTTATATTAAAAAAACTTTATGCAAGAACATTTTGGAAATGTTTCTACGACTATAAAATCCCCTTTTCACCAGGATATTCTTTCTCTATGATCAGAACTTTCCTATTTCACCTTTGCAAGGGGATCCACAGGTTTTGTGCACAACCAATGCAAATAATCTGAACCCTTATTTTCACAATCAGATCGTTGGGTTAGTGATGATTCTTTAATGCGAGATCTTCTTGGTGTCCATGTGATTACATCAGCAGTAAATGAAGGCCTTCGATGGAAATATTTTGTTGACTTTAGAACTTGCTTATTGGTAGATGACAACGAGGCTTATTATTTGGGCTGATAAACTGATTCATCAAATAAACAAATAATGAACTTGTTAATAATATATACACTATGTATATTTTACAGTGGAAACTAAAGCACATTCATTTATATCCCTATTCTATTGCCGGGTGCAGGCACATTCAATGAGTTGGCAGCGATAACTTAAAGTAGTTCGTTGTGAGTGTAAAAGAGTTTCCTAACTATAATTTGATATTATGAATTAAAAAAACATAATCTCCTCAGTTAAGATGGATATGCAGTCATCTATAGTCTTGAAAATTTGTAAATATTTATTAATTTGATACGTGTGTGATGCCCCTTCGGCATGCCACATGATGCCAACAACATTTTTTCCAGCTCTTGACTTGCTCATAGTTGAAAATGCCAGGAGAATGTGGACACCTACAACAATCATTGAAGGCTTTAATTATCAAGGTTCTTTCATTTTTCTCTCTTCGGCGTTTGTCATAAATAATAAATCTGCAGCAGGAGGCCTAAATGACAGAAACCGCATATTGCCTGCTTTGACGTATGCGAATGCAAGTGACCATCGCCATTACATATATGTTCGCCAATCTTTACGATTGGACCATCTTCCTCAAGTAAAACTTTTGGATTGCAAGAATATTTTATATCTTTTTTATTATAAATTGTAAGAATATTTAAAAATCTGAACCAGTGAAGCATGTATAAATCTGCTGGCCTATTATTTGTAAATTATAAACTTTTAAGAATATTTTATATTTTTTTATTATAAATTTTAAGAATATTTTAATATTCTAAATATTTTTTATTATGAATATTTAAAAATGTTTTAATTTTTTTATTTATATTTTTTAATATATAATAATCTTTATTGTAGGCTTTGTTGTAATTTTGAGTATGTAGTTTCATTGCCTTGAAAATATAGTTCAAAAGGTTTTCAGTTTTATATTGATGATTTACATTTTAAAAAAATATATAGATAATTTATAAAGATTTTTTTATAAATAATTTTTTTTTAATTGTTTATCTTCTTTGTAATATTTTTATCCAGATCCATAGATTGATGTAACAATACATGATCTTGCAACCTAAAAATTAGGAAAACTTGAAGGCCTTGCTATTGAAATGAGAGAATTTCACTAAATTAGCTTTTAGCTTTTTGTATCGTCTTCCCTTAGTTTCTAGAGAATTTCACTAAATTAGCTTTTAGCTTTTTGTATCGTCTTCCCTTAGTTTCTAGAGAATTTCACTAAATTAGCTTTTAAAAGTTTTTCAAAATATGCTTCTAAGAAACTTATACATTTTGTACAACTTTAGCTTAACTTATTATCATATGTTTTATGATTTATGAAAATCTCAACAATTTCTAAATCAATTTGTTTAAGAATTGTATTCTTTCATTATATTAAAATAGTAATAGTGAAATTATAAATTTAAAAATCTTTTTATGTAATTTAAGTTTGAGTTATAATTTATAAATAAATGTTTATATGTAATTGGAGTTTAAATTATATCTTAGGTTATCATTCTTTCATTTGAATATATATTAAGAATTTCTATAATATTATTTTAAATTATTTTTATTAACAATATTTGATAATAGTTTAAATTTATTTTAATTATAAATTTTTTAAGATTTATTCAAGAATTTTGTTTCTTTGATAATTAATAAATTTAATTCTGTTTAAATATACGCTCCAATTGCCTTAAGATTTTCCAAAATGGAGCTTATACCTATTCCCAAGATTTATTTATTGCAAGTTGGGTATCTTTCTAAATTATAAACTTTTAAGAATATTTTATATCTTTTTTATTATAAGCTTTCACAATATTTTAATATTTTAGAAGTTTTTTATTATAAATATTTAAAAATGTTTAATTTTTTTATTTATATTTTTTTAATATATCTAATAATCTTCACAATAGGCTTTGTTGTAATTTTGAGTATATAGTCTTATTGCCTTCATATTTTCAAGGATGTCATTATAAATGTTTTCAGTTTTATATTGATAATCTACATTTAAAAAATATATATATAGATAATTTCTATAGATATTTTTATGAATAAGAAATTTTTAATTCTTTATTTTCTTTGTAATATTTTTATCCATGAAGTAAATAGATCGATAGATTGATGTAAGCATACATGGTCTTGTAAACTAAGAACTACACAAACTTGAAAAATTTGAAGGCCTTGCCATTGAGATGAGAGAAGAAGAGTATCAGTTTACCTAAGTTTTTCCACTGAGATGAGAGAAGAGTATCATTTGGTACAACTTTTCTTAACTTATTCTCATATGTTTTATCATGTTTGTAAATCTCAATGAACACCATTTCTATGGGAATGATGAGAAAACAATATCTTTAAATCAATTTGTTTAAAAATTGTATTCTTCAATATATTAAAATAGTGATAGTCATGTTATAAATTTATAAATGTTTTTATGTAATTTAAGTTTAAATTATAATTTATAAATATTTTTAAATAATTTGAGTTTAAATTATAGTTTAAAAAAAATTATTAACAATATTTGATAATAGTTTAAATCTATCTTAATTATGATTTTTTTATTTATATTTTTTAAGATTTATTCAAAAATTTTGTTTCTTTCATAATTAATAAATTTAATTCTTTTTAAATATAGGGTCCATTTGTCTTAAGATTTTCCAGTGATGTCTATTGGCAATATTTATTTATTACAAGTTAGACATCTTTCTAAATTATAAACTTTTAAGAATAGTTTATATATTTTTTATTATAAATTATAAGAATATTTTAATATTTTAAATGTTTTTTTATTATGAATTTTTAAAAATGTTTTAATTTTTTAATTTATGTTTTTTTAATATACCTAATAATCTTCACTATAGGTTTTGTTGTAATTTTGAGAATATAGTTTCATTGGCTGGCTTTGTTGTAATTTTGAGAATATAGTCTCATTGGCTTGGGATTTCCAAGGATGTAGTTCAAAATGTTTTCAGTTTTATATTATAGTGATGATCTACGTTTTTAAAAAATGTATAGATAATATATATTGATTTTTTTATGAAAAGATTTTTTTAATTGTTTATCTTCATAAATTTGTAATACTTTTATCCATCGTAGATAGATCCATAGATTGATGTAATGTGTAACATCCTCTTAGTACATAATGGGGAATGGAAAAGTGTAAGTAAAAAACACTGCCAGTACTAATCCTAGACTCATCAAGCTATAGGTGAAAGTAAAAATGATAGAAGACTCTAAGCATGCACGACTAAAACAATGATTGGAGAAGAATCCAATAGGAAGAGAGGTTAATAGGTAACAAATATTTGGAAATATAGTAGTGATGTCTAGGATTAATCATGATGCCTTTTGTATTGAAAGAGAATAAACTGTGGATAAGTTATCCTAAAATATTAAGCAAGAAAACCCCTTTCACTAAAAGATCATATTCTATAGATAAATAAGTTATTTCTAAGCACGCACTTAGTTGATTAAAAAAAAGAGTTTAAATGAACATTATTACAAACAAGTGGAATAAGCAACAAAGTTGCTTGGTACTTGCCTCCTAAGAACAGATGCTATAAAAATATATGATAAAACAAATATAATTACAATTTGAAAGAAATTAAAACAAAAATGAATTAAAAAATGTCCATTTAAATATGATAGGTTATTGCAATGTAGCATAAAACAAGCATATTCAAACTTCCTTACATACTTCTAGTAATATTCTTGACTTATGCTATAAAAATATGCAAGTTTCTTTATAGACTAGCATAAATAGGAAATGAGAAATAATAGCTTATAAGACTATAAATTAATTTCATTGTTGTGAGAATAGTTTATTTATATTTTATTATAAATTTATAATTTAAATTTAAAATAAATTTAATTATTTTAAATTGAAAAAAAAATATTTTTTAGTTAAATATTTTGAATAATGGATTTTCCAAGAATAATTTATAGATAGTTCAAAATAAACTATTGTTATCAAATAACATGCATATATCTACTTGTTGGGAAAAAACATGAAACTTAACATAAAACAAGACTAGTAAATGGTGCATGCATAGTGGTCATGCAGATTATATACACACTTGGATCTGTCTCTCTTAAGTTACTACCCTATGTTTTCCCCACATTTACATTGGGCCTTCATGGGACCAATCTCAACCAAATCACATACTAATTACACTCATAAATTACACTAACAAGAAACAAATTCCCTTCACGATCTTTTGAGAATTGACTATCCATAAAAAAACAAAGATTAATATTAACAAATTCCACCATTAAAAATAGTAACAATGTGTTAGGAACCCATGTCCTTACCGTGTTAGTATATTGTTGTTGGACGCATATGCTTTGTAAGTCGTCCCATAGTAATTGTTGATCCATAGTTTGTGTTATTGTTGTTGGGCGCATATGCTTTGTAAGCCGCCTGTAGTATTTGTTGATCCATAGTTTATATTGGCCCATGGTTTTGACCCATAGTATTGGCACCAATTTTTATTATATAAGTGTGTGTTGAGGCCAAGGAAGCCATGGAAGTTATTTTGTATTGAGCTTGCTCAAAGGAGGTTGCCCCCTCGAAGTGGCCTGCGATTAGTATAAAAGTGATTTTGAGTTCTGCTGCTATATCGTGTATTTTGATTACTTGTTTGCTGCAGGGTCCTCACATCTGGTATCAGAGCACTTTTTTGGGCTCGTTGGGTGAAATTTCTGCCCAATTTTTTTTTTTTCGCTTCTGTTGCAGGTTCGGATCTGGGAATAATCCCTATCCACTTAACTATGGGAAGTACTTGGGCATACGCCCTAAAACTCATTGTGACGAGTACCATAGGAACCCCGAAGTAGCTGGCCCATTGAGAGGACCTGCCAGTGAAATGGGCAACGACCCCTACCTGATTGACTAGTTCCCACCCGTGAGGTAAACTAAGAGTTGTCGTTTGTGGCCAAGCGGTTATCAATTTTACCTGAGCCGTGGAGTGAGGGGTACTGCCCCAATATGCAAGCCGTTAGACAACATTGGTGGCCGAGTGAATCCCTTGAACTGATAGGAAGCCGCACATACCTGGGGTCCATATCTATTTTCAGTTGCACAATCGCAGATTTCCTTTGTCCAGAACCGTTGCCGGTCAGTTCTGCGCCATTGCAGATCACTTTCGCGCCATTGCAGATTCCACTATTTCCAATCACTTTCGCGCTGTTGCAGATCCCTTCCTGGAAAAAAAGAAAAAAAAGAAAAAAAGAGAGTATAAAATTCTATTTTTCGGCCATATCTCCTTGGTTTCAACTCTATTTTCCATGAAACTTCACTGACACCTTTGCAATTCCATTCTGCATATTTCATTCCTGAAGACCCTATCCCAAATTCCACTTCCCAAAACCCGAAATCCCACATTTGTCTATTTTTAAGGTTTGCGATAACTCCTTCGATTTTCACCCAAACGCCTTCAAGTTTTGCCACCGTATTCCTTTCCTCATTCTGCTTCTTTGTCCCTCTCTACCAAATTTTCTCATTCTTTCACCCCGCTCCTAAAATCCCCATTTTTTGCTTCCCTGTCCTTTCGACAGTGTCCAAAACTTGCTCAAACCCAAATTACCCTTCCGATTTTTTCCCAAATCCAGATTTTCCTCTATTGAAATAGTTCCTGTTTTTGCTTTTCTACCCACTTTCCCCCCCAAAAAAATAAAAAAAATAAAAAAAATCTCCTGGTTATGGTTGTCACCCGCACAGGAGCAAAAACCATGGAGGAAGCACTTGCAGCCATCCAAGCCAAACTCCAGGAACTAAATGAAAAATTTCTTGGTCTCCATCTTGAGCATTCAACTATGAACACCAGACGACAGTCCGAGTCTTCATCAAACAATGGGTTCTCTTCTTCCAGCAATTTTCGCGGTCTGAAGCTAGATTTTCCTCGCTTCAATGGTACTGATCCGACTGGATGGATCTATCGTGCAGAACAGTATTTCAGTTTTCATAATACTTTTGATGTCCACCAAGTTCCACTTGGCTCCTTTCATTTGGAACAGGAAGCTCTTCAATGGTATCGTTGGTACATCAAGGCTCATGAAGAGCCAAAATGGCCTGATTTTTGCCAGCTCATTTTGCAACGATTTGGTCCTAGTGCTTTTGATGACTTCACAGGAGCTTTCACTAAACTTCGCCAAATTGGCACTGTGAAAGAGTATCAAACTGAATTTGAGAAACTAGCTAATCACACTGAAGGATTACCGGATGACTTCTACCGGAGTTGTTTTATCAGCGGTCTAAAGGATGCAATTCGCTCTGAGGTCAAAATGTTCAGTCCCAACATAATGATGGAAGCCCTGGGGTTGGCTAAGTTGGCAGAAGACAAGATGGCAGCCCAACAGCGCTCCAAATCCTCTTTTGTTCCCGTCCGAAATATGGGTTCTCAACGACCTCCCATTCCGCCAGCTCCTCACTCACTTCCAATCAAGCATTTGTCTGAAACAGAGATGTAGGCACGCAGAGAAAAAGGGCTTTGTTATAATTGTGATGAGAAATTCAGTCGGGGACATCGATGTGTTCAACAAAAGCTCTATCTCTTGGATGTGGATCCTCCACCTGCCTCTAAAATTGGTGAAGAAGCTTCTGATACAATCGATGCTCCGGTTGACACTCAGGAGCCGCCTACTAACCCTCCATCTTAGGACGACCAGCCCGAGATATCCCTCCATGCTTAGCTGGAGTCACTTCCCCCCAAACAATGCAGGTACGCGGTTACTTCAAGAAGCTTCCTCTTACAATACTCATTGATTCTGGCAGCACTCATAATTTCATTGACCCTCGGATCGCCAAACAAGCTGATTGTTTTATCCATCCTTGCTCCAACTTTGAAGTCATGGTTTCCAATGGGGGCACCTTACCTTGCAAAGGGAAGTGTCGTAATGTGCGTATCTCCATGGGAGATTATAACCTCCGCTCTGAAATGTTTGCCTTGACCTTAGGCGAATGTGATGTGGTGTTGGGCGCTCAATGGCTGTGCACACTTGGCCCCATATTATGGGATTTTGCTGAACTTTGGATGCAGTTCTCCCCCGATGGACACAAACACACCTTGAAAGGATTACAAACAGAGTCTCTCAGCATCATCAGTTCACATCGCATGGAAAAACTCCTTAAGAAGAGTTCCCATGGTGTCATCGCTCAGTTCCATTCCATTCAAATGCAACCACCAGCGATCCCCACTACTCCTTTGGATCTCCAACAAATTCTGGATCGATATACAGCTGTTTTTACTGAACCAGTGGGACTTCCACCTTCACGACCAGAGGACCATCGTATTCAGCTCCTTCCTGGTAGCATTCCTCCCAACATCAGGCCCTATTGCTACCCATTTCACCAAAAAACAGAGATTGAACTCCTCATTAGGGACTTACTGAAGCAATGTATTATTCGTCCAAGCACAAGTTCCTTTTCCTCACCAGTTCTTCTTGTCCACAAAAAAGATGGGTCATGGCGCCTCTGCATTGACTTTCGAGCAGTTAATCACCTCACCATCAAGGATAAGTTTCCAATTCCCGTTGTTGATGAGCTTCTCGATGAGCTTCATGGTGCTCAATTTTTCTCCAAGTTGGATCTTCGCTCTGGGTATCATCAAATTCGGGTTCATGAGGATGATATCCCTAAAACAGCTTTCCGCACACATGATGGCCACTACGAGTTCTTGGTCATGCCCTTTGGTCTCACTAATGCTCCTTCCACATTTCAGGCCTTGATGAATAAAATATTCCGACCCTATTTGCGGAAATTCATTCTGGTATTTTTTGATGATATCCTCATCTACAGTAAAACATGGGCTGAACATCTTCAGCAACTGGCTCTTGTAATGCAACTTTTCTCTGATCATCATCTCCATGCCAAAAAATCTAAATGTGTTTTTGGCCAAAAGGAAGTTGAGTATCTCGGGCACATTATCTCAGCACAAGGGGTTCGTGTGGATCCTGCCAAAATCGCTGCCATGAACAATTGGCCACCTCCTAAGACACTCAAGAGCCTTCGTGGTTTTTTGGGGTTGACTGGCTACTACCGCAAGTTTGTCAAGGATTATGGGAATATTGCAGCTCCATTAACTGCTCTGTTGAAAAAGGATGCTTTTACATGGACACATGTTACCGAGTGTGCATTTGACAAGCTGAAACAAGCTATGTGTACTACACCTGTTCTATCTATGCTCGATTTTTCCAAGCCCTTCACTATTGAGAGTGATTCTTGCGGCAATGGACTTGGTGCTGTTCTCCTTCAAGATGAACACCCCATTGATTCACCAGCAAAGCCCTTTCCTATAAGAATTTAGTTGCCTCTACATATGAGAAGGAAATGATGGCTATTTTGCATGCAGTACAAAAGTGGCAACCCTACCTCTTAGGGAATCATTTCTGCATCAAGACTGATCACCAGAGTCTGAAATATTTCCTAGAACAGCATGTATCCTCCCCAGCACAATAGAAATGGGTTAGCAAACTCATGGGTTATGACTATGAGATCACTTATAACAAGGGTAAGGACAATATTGTGGCGGATGCCCTTTCTCGCACATTTGATGACCAAGGTTCTCTTTCCGCTATTTCTATGCCTATTCCAAATTGGTTGCAATTGGTTCAACAGGGTTATGTCAATGACTCTTCATTATCTCACATCATCCAATGCTTGGACAACAACCCTTCTGCTGTCCCACATTAATTTTTGGATGATGCTTCACTGAGATACAAGGGTCGTCTGGTGCTTCCCTAGAACACAGCTCTTCAACAAGCTATCTTCTATGAACTCCATGCTTCTCCGTCAGCTGGGCACTCTGGTTTTCTCAAAACGTATGAACGGGCACGACGCAACTTCTTTTGGCAGGGCATGAAAAGGACAATTCAATAGATGGTGGCTGAATGTGATACCTGCTAGTGCAATAAAGGTGAAACAACACCCCTGCCAGGATTGCTCGAGCCCTTGCCCATACCTACCAGGATATGGACAGATATTTCTATGGATTTCATTGAAGGGCTCCCTAAATCTGGAGGGAATACTGTGATTTTGGTTGTGGTTGATCGCCTCTCCAAATATAGTCATTTTTGTGCTCTCAGCCATCCCTATACAGCCTCTTTCGTTGCTCAAATTTTCCTAGACCAGATCTTTCGTCTTCATGGAATGCCTTCTTCCATTGTCTCGGATCGTGATGCGACTTTCACCAGTCATTTTTGGACAGAACTCTTTCACCACACTGGCACCAAACTGAAGATGAGTTCAGGTTATCACCCCCAAACGGATGGTCAGACTGAAATTATCAATAAATTCTTGGAAACTTATCTTCCTTGCTTCTCCTCAGAGCAACAACATCAGTTCGCAAAGTGGCTCCCTCTCGCTGAATGGTGGTACAATACCTCTTACCACACTGCCTCTAAAATGACTCCATATGAAGCAGTTTATGGTCAGGCACCGCCAGCTCTTCTTCCTTACACCCCCAGCAATTCTCCAGTTCAGGCAGTTGACGCGGTCCTTCGAAACCACGATGAGGTTCTTTGCATTTTGCGCGAAAACCTTCACATGGCAAGAAATTGCATGAAGCAACAAGCTGATCAGCACCGTTCTGAGCGCACTTTTGAAGCAGGTGATATGCTTTTTCTTCGTCTCCAGCCTTACAAGCAATTCTCACTAAAACTCAAAGGGTGTCATAAGCTCGCTCCAAATTTCTATGGGCCATATAGGATTCTTCAGAAGATTGGGTCTGTTGCTTATAAATTGGAACTTCTGCCTTCTTCCCGCATTCATCCAGTATTTCATGTCTCTTGTCTAAAGAAAGTTCTTGGCACCAACATCAAAGGCCAAACTATTTTACCAGAACTGGATAATGAAGGATCCATCTTTTTGGAGTCGGAGGGTGTCCTCAATAAGCACACTCGTCAGATTCGCTCTTGCTCTATCACAGAGGTCTTAATTCAATGGCACGGAATGCAGCCCGAGGATGCTACATGGGAACCACTCCTTCAGATTCAGCGACAATTTCCACATCTAAAGCTTTGAGGACAAAGCTTTTTCTAAGGGGGAGGGGATGTTAGGAACCCATGTCCTTACCATGTTAGTATATTGTTGTTGGATGCATATGCTTTATAAGTCGTCCCATAGTAATTGTTGATCCATAGTTTGTGTTATTGTTGTTGGGCACATATGCTTTGTAAGCCGCATGTAGTATTTGTTGATCCATAGTTTGTGTTATTGTTGTTGGGCACATATGCTTTGTAAGCCGCATGTAGTATTTGTTGATCCATAGTTTATATTGGCCCATGGTTTTGACCCATAGTATTGGCGCCTATTTTTAGTATATACATGTGTGTTGAGGCCAAGGAAGCCACGGAAGTTATTTTGTATTGAGCTTGCTCAAAGGAGGTTGCCCCCTCGAAGTGGCCTACGATTAATATAAAAGTGATTTTGAGTTCTGCTGCTATATTGTGTATTTTGATTACTTGTTTTCTGCAGGGTCCTCACACAATGAATACCAATGATTGACCTTTTAGAGCAATGCTATACATATATTAAAGTTCTCTTTCCCATACATATATATGTTGTAGTTGAATTAATTAATATATAAACCATTTGACTTATGAGATATTTCTCCGAAAATAAAGGAATAAAATGAGAATTGTTACGCTTTTGAGGGATCATAAATGTTCTTTAAGGATTTATTGCCATATGTCGAGTTAGAGAGATTTTACCGTGTAGTGACATATTTGTCGGCTTTTGGGGTGTGAAGTCATGAATTTGTTCGTATTCGATAATACGTTAAATTCTCGTGAAAGCCCGGGCTGAACACAGCCAAGCTCCATGCCCCCAATAAGTTCCCACATATAAGTGTGACAGAAAAAAACACCAAATGATAAATAATTAAGACAGATTTGACAGGATTTCAGAGTAAATCCATTAATAAATCATGGATAAACTGTGGTTTGATGCAACATATAAAATGAAAACACAATAACATTCAAGGAGAATCACATGTTGGAGGCGTCATTCAAGAAATCACATGTAGGACGAGTTAGAGTTCGATAACAGCCATGCATGCTGTCCACACTGCAATTACTTGAGGTTGCATATCCATAACGGAGCAGTATACCTTACGACCAAAACGCCCCAATCTGCCGGAATCCGGCAACATAACAACCATTGAAAATGCATTTTAAGCTGCTTAAATAGTGATTTTGATTATTTGGGCAGTTTTAAAATGTGTTATTTAATAATAAAAAAACATGATTCTCCATAACCCAGCAGTATACCCTACGACCAAAATGTCTTCCATAAGCCTGAATCTGGCAACATAATCACGATTTTTCAGTGTACCCTACGACCAAAACGTCTTCCATAAGCTTGAATCCGGCAACATAATAACGACTAAAAATGCATTTTTGATTCTTTAAATCCCTGATTTTGAAATCTCCATCACCCAGTAGTATACCCTAAGACCAGAACGTCTTCCATAAACCTGAATTTGGCAATTAAAAATGCATTTTTGATTGCTTAAATCCTGATTTTGACAATTTAAATAGTTTTAAAATCTATCTAAAAAGACACTCCAATTTTAAAATCTTCTATTTAATCTAAAAAAACATAATTGTGATTCCTAAAATCGCAAAATTACATAAAATATAATTTCCCAATACAATTTTGATCATAATAAAGAAATAAAATGCCATACTAGCGGAGCGTTTTGGTTGTTGTTTATCCTACGCAATCCTTAACTCTTTAAAACACCACCTAATCATGACACAGTTTTTTCTCCCCCGTCTCGTGTTTTCCTCTTTTTATTTTTATCTTAGTTGGGATTGGGACTGGAGAGGGAACAATGGGTCCCAGGGCCTTTTTCATCCACAACTTCTTTGTCCTTTGCCTTTGTTTGACCACTCAGTTTGTATTAAATAAGGGTGCTGCTCCCCCTTGGTTTTCATCACCCTCGCCTGTGTTCATCCTGTTTCTTGTTGTTTAATCATATGACGATTGAGAAGACGGTCAGTCCCTCTTTCAGCATTGATTGATATTATGATTATGCGGAGCGTAATAGTAACGGAGTAGTGATTTGTATAAAAATCCATGAGAAGTAGCTCTACTGCTACAATGGTAGGCTTCAATGGAGTAGCGGCGGATGCAGGCATGAATGGCAGCAGCGACAACTTACTGCGAGAATACCCATCCTCGGTTTTCAAACCTGTTGGGCGATGCAAGAATGGGAGCTCCATGGCAGCTAAGGGAATGAGAATGGCGGCCAGCTTGACATGCCTGCAGTTATTGTTCGCAATGTATGCGACGTTCTTGCTCTATTTCATGAGCCCCACTGTGGATCTACGGGAGAATCCAGACAACTCGTGGTCAGCCCAGATAGCAAAGCAGTGGAGTGGTCTGTTGGGCCGCTACCACGGACCCATGCTGCTCGAACTCGCCAATCTTGACGCTGCTAACAATAACACTCAGAATCTTCGGCAGACCCCGCAGGAGGTCTGTGAATTCATGCAGATAACTTTCGAACAGAAGAAATCCAACGACCTACGTATGATACGTATCAAAACCGAGCTGTACTCAGAAATTGTCAAATTCCAGCAACGGACCCGTGGCTTTGAGACTCTGCGCGAGGTGCTCCGCCTGCCATCATCGGCAGTGTTAGCTAGTCATCCGAAGGTTACTGTAATTCTCAACCATTTCAAGCGCAAGACCCTCTGCGCGCAGCTAGATGCGTTGCTGCATCAGACTTTGCCCTTCCACAGTGTCTGGGTCATAGCTTCCGGCAGCCCCAATGAGGCCTCGCTTCGCGACATTGTTGACTCGTATAACAATTCTTAGATCGTTTTCGTTGGCTCCACTCATGATTTCAAATACTATGGGCGCTTCCAGCTCGCGTTGCAGGCGGAGGGTGCGGATTTCATTTACATTGTGGACGACGACATGATTTTCGGCAGGAAAGTCTTGTTTTTTAATTTTATTATTATGATGTCATTGTTTCCACATGTCAACTCAAATCCAGATACCAAATTCCAAAGTTTACATCATCTTCTATCCACCAATAAGTTGTTTACAAAATAATTTTTTAACAAAATTAAAAAAAATATTTTACAAATCCCTAAGTTATACTTTACAAAACAGATTTTAATTTTTTGATAGAGAGCAACTAATACAAGGTCAAAAGAGTTTGACTTGCAGCCGATTACAATATACACTACCTGCGGCAGGTATAATAATGGGGAGCAAAAGAAATATGTGTTAGGAAGAATCCAATTTTTTAAATAATTTCTCTTTAAGAAATATATAAGAATGGGTTATATATATATATAAATTTATATACACGAAAGGAGTGAAAACCTTATTCCCTCTCATTTCATGTATACGTTAAGGCACAAGTTTATTCAAAAACGAAGGCCAACATTATTTATCTATAAATATACATATATTATAGCTATATGTTAAACATTCCTTAACATAATTGCTATATAAACTTTAAAAGAAATTTTTTCTTTCTTCTTAAGAAAAATAGTCGACAGGTGGTAACCAAAATTTTAGATAAAAAAGTTCATGCCTAGCTTTTGTTCATAGGAATTTATGTTAAAATGCAGATATGAATACAAAGCCTCCAGAGATAAAGTGGGAATCAATCTTATTATACGATGCATGGTTGGTGATTTGATGTTCACATCTCAACGAAATTGATGTGACGAATCCCCAGTCTCGAGGATAATTGCTAAGTGAACATTTAGTTTGGCACACACTTCAGTTAAATTCTGTAGATGATGGATGATCATGACAAAGCCAAGGAATTCATAGAGTTAAAAGCGGGATGATTGAGCCTTCTGCATAGCCTTAGTATTATAAAACCATTTGTTTAAAATACAAAATAGGAGTTCCACCTACCAAAAGAAAGATAATAAAAGCGTGTAAAAACAAACACTACGCCACTCGTTGCCTTGATTTGAAAACATGTCGCCATTTGTCACCTTCGAAAACAAAAAGTTTTCCTATTTAGTGTTAACGATTTAGCTTAGAGGAAAGGAAGCAGAGTATGGACGGATAGGAGGTTTTCTTTTTCCATTAACTCAAGAGATCAACTGGGAAAGTTGGGGCGAAAAACCCATACCTCCAGGTCTTCAACGTAAATTATGCACTACACGTTCTCCATCTCAGGTTATGTTTTCAATTTCATCTGAATCATGCAAGTGTTTTATACTTTTTAGTGTGGTTTCTTTTATTCTCTGCAATTTCTCAAACTGATCACCAGGTATGTCATCATTAAAGAAATCTTTTTGTGATGTCCTTGTCTTTATGATTGGATCTGAATATAAGGAATCTTGCTTACGATATCTTTTTATTACGATGTGGATCTGAATATATAACTAGCAACAATCACATTAAATTAATTAATGTGTTTGAATACGTCAATAGACGTAAATTTTTAATGTTTAAATTTACGCCTATCGACGTATTCAAACACATTAATTAATTTAGACATATCTACAAAGTGTTAATAGAAATAATATTGTTTATTTAATTATTATATATAATAGATAATATTTAATATATTTATTACCATATTATTTAATTAATATAATACATAATATACTTAAAATATTATTAATACAATTTTTTTGTATATTATATATGAAAAATATATCATGAAGTTAATTATATCCAATATTTATTATTCACATGTTATAAACTAACCTAATAACACATATCATCACAAATTCATAATGTAACCTAGCCATAATGTTCCATACCATGTTGTTGATGTACCAAGTCAACATATGTTCATTATTATTAGAATGAAGATGATCAACGTTACAATGCGACAACCAACTTTTTTATCTATAGTATGTATTGTGTCGCAAAACATATGAAGATGTGACATGAAGCCTTTGCAAACTATGACAATGTGACATAGCCTTTGTTTAATTTCATGACGTGACAAATACATTGGGGAATGCAAGCATTCAAATACTATGTAGGAGGTTCACAAATGGTTATGATAAATTACATCATTCATCTCTAGTTTACTGGATTTTTGTCACATTGGAAACAATTATAGTTCTGATTATGTTGGGATGCAATGTTCACGATGGTTTATGTGTCTTTGCTACATACCACATTGGTTATGATTCAATATGGTTGTGTTGCTTAAGGTAATTTGTTACAATTATAAATATATTAAAAAAAAATTAGCGACGATAATATAATAACATAAAATAACGATGTGGTATTTGTGGGAATTTGATAATCTTCCTTGGAAATTTCACACTGCAACGTTAGCAATTTTAATCAAAATTTAATATGTTGTTGAAAGTTATATTAGATTCTAATAGTGAAAAAATTATCTAATTGTTATGTTATTTTAGATTGGACTGCAACATGGAGATGAATGAATGAATGTTATGTTATGTTAATTGTTAATAATGATAAATTAATAATTTGATTGATTATAAAATAATATTGTTTATTTAATTATAATATAACAAATAATATTTAATATATTTATTACCATATTATTTAATTAATATAAAACATAATACACTTTAAATATTGTGATTCACTTGTTATAAAGTCACATATTATAAAGGAGGTTACGAGTTCAAATAATGAGAATTTGATTATTTTTACTTCATTTGATTATTTTAGTTAATAATGTAATAACCATTCTTCTAAACATCCAAAGATACATATTAATGTGTCACATGTTGGGAATTATCACAATGTGACACAACCCTTGATGAATGTCGATAATGTAACATAACGTGTGATAAATGTCACAATGTGATGTAACGTTTATTAAATGGCCTCTATCACATTATTAATGTGTCAGATCTTTAGTTGTGTCAACATATACCAACCAAACACTATAACAAACCACGGCTTAACATCGTAATGTGATATAACCCTTGATAACATTAGAGTGAAATGTAAAACTTGATAAACAAGACAATTCAACATAACAATCTACATTACTATGTAGAATGTGGATGGTTTAAACCATTTCTTTTGTCAAACAAATATATATATATATATATAATTTTTAAAGAAATTATCTAAACATCCAAAGACACATTATTAATGTGTTACATCTTGGGCATTATCGCAATGTGACATAACCGTTAACAAATATCAGAATGCGACATAACGTTTATTAAATGTCCACTATCACATTATTAATGTGTCACATCTTTGGTTGTGTTGACATATACCAACTAAACAGTGTAACAATGACTTAACGTCGTAATGTGATATAACCCTTGATAACATCACAGTGAAATGTAAACCTTGATAAACAACATAATGCGACATAACAGTCTACATTACTGTGTAGAATGTGGATGGTTTAAACCATATATTTTGTTAAACGAATATATATATATATATAGAAAATTTCTAAACATCCAAAGACACATAATTAATGTGTTACATCTTGGGCATTATTGCAATGTGACATAACCCTTGATGAATGTCGCTAATGTAACATAACCTGAGGTAAATGTCACAATGCGACATAACGCTTATTAAATGCCCACTCTCACATTATTAATGTGTCACATCTTTGGTTGTGTTGACATATACCAACCAAACACTGTAACAACAACTTAATGTTGTAATGTGATATAACCCTTGATAACATCGTAGTGAAACGTAAACCTTGATAAACAACAAAATGTGACATAATATATAAAGAAATTTTCTAAACATCCAAAGAC
This sequence comes from Pseudotsuga menziesii, assembly GCA_001517045.1. Lineage (NCBI taxonomy): Eukaryota > Viridiplantae > Streptophyta > Pinopsida > Pinales > Pinaceae > Pseudotsuga > Pseudotsuga menziesii. The sequence continues at coordinate 538,298 of LPNX010698882.1, forward strand.
ACATTATTAATGTGTCACATCTTGGACATTATCGCAATGTGACATAACCCTTGACAAATATCACAATGTGACATAACCCTTGATGACTGTCGCTAATGTAACATAATCTGCAGATTAAACGTCACAATGCGACATAACGCTTATTAAACGCCCACTATCACATTATTAATGTGTCACGGGTGAATCCATGGACCTGGGTAACACTTTTTGGCAAGCACATTTCGGAAAAAACAGAAAAACGCACCTCGGTCAAGGTCTTGTTAAGCCCTCGACCGAGGTCTTAATACCTCGATCGAGGGTTTATCAAGCCCTCGACCGAGGTATTTAAATACCTCGTTCGAGGTATTTAAATACCTCGACCGAGGTATTGCGGGCTTTACAAAACCTCGACCGAGGTATTTAGATACCTCGGTCGAGGTTCATACCTCGGTCGAGGGCTTAAAAAAACAGACTTAGCCCTCATTCAAACAAATGGAAAATTTCCTGTGCCTTGCAGAGGTGTAAACCCTGCTGTTCCTAGCACATAACTGAGCGGAGTTGATATCGATAGATTCACCAACGAATATTCTATCCATTGACGTATCATACACGCATTTTGGCATTCATATGATAT